>JAQIWG010001372.1:0-24857 GCA_034695025.1 Chamaedrilus cognettii
TTCTGCGCTTGGTTAGTTTTAGGCCACACAGTTTCGGAGATTTTAGAATTTGGTGACTTAAAATACGATTTAGTCAATTTTTTTGAAGTTTGATTTTTGTCTCAATTTGTGAACTTTTTTATAGAACTATCTTTATCAGAAGAGAAAACTTATTTTGCGGCTCCTATCGACAGCGTGCATGTACATGTATGATAGCGAATACGAGGCTGCTAGCCCGAGCCAGCTAAGGTTGTGTTCGCTCAGTTGTGTTCTCTGTGCCTGGCAGGCTCACGGTCACCGATGCTGATGGCGCAGTTGATTCCTCGTTTGCCAATGTCACCGTAGTGCCAGGTGCTGCCTAACTTGATCGTTACTTATCTTGTTCTTCGTACACGATCTGGTGCGTCTAATTCAATTGTTCGATTTCAGATTTTTGCTTCCAATATCTATATAGCGGATCTGCAACTCAATATTGAATATGTGCAATATACTTTTTGTTGTAATAAAAAATTGCCTGATTGAGACCTAATAATATTCACGTGTGTCTATTCAATTTTTTTAAAATCTGAAATTCTCCTGCGCTTTGAAAGATATAAATTTAGCTAACGATCGCTCAATTAACTTGGTATCAACCAATGCTTGAGAATACCACGTTTGAGAAAACCTTGGAGTTTTCTCAAACGTCGGATTTCCTTTTAAATATTTGGCTCTGTCATGCATATTTCACGGGCATGGCAATATTTCACTTTGCAAACAGATCCGACGATCTATCAAATCCAATATCTGACTAATTTGTCGAACTTGAGAAAGTACAAGCTTTACTTGCTATGGTAAATGCAACTACGTACGGCCATATTTCAAGTGACCTTGATGGTGATTGGTTGATATTCCATCTTGGTCCCATGGTATCACTGGTCGGAAATATTTGAAGTGGCCTCGATGGTGATTGGTTGCAGATGTGGACTACCCCCCGCAGGCCAACGCGGGGTCGAACAAGATCATCAGCCTGCCAGTCACCACTCTCACACTCAATGGTAATGCGAGCACTGACGACAAGGGCATTGTGAGCTACGAGTGGACGCGCAAGAACGACGACAAACTCACTGCTGGCATGCAGGTGAATGGCATTCACTGACATGCAGGTGAAATGAAGGCCCACTGATGTGTAGCCTTCATTCATGGATATGCCGTTTTAAAAGGTGTTAAAGGTTATTTTAATTTGCATTATTTTTGTTGTGATGCACCCCAGGGAGTGACGAGTTCATATTGCTATGTTTGTTTGTGGTGGCACTTCTCAGGGAGTGACGAGCCCATACTTGAGGCTGAACTTTCTTTGTATTGTGGCGCGCCCCAGCAAGTGAAGAATTTGTACTCGTTTTGCTTGCTGTGGTGGGCCCTTTTAGAGAGTTTCGAGTTCTTACGTTGTTTCTGTGTCTTGTGGCGCCCCCCAGGGAGTGACGAGCCCATACTTGAGGCTGGACAACCTTCAGGTCGGTGACTACACATTTGTACTCAAGGTCACTGACACCGGAGGTCACTCGTCCATCGCAGAGGTCCAAGTCTTCGTCAAGCCCGGTATGTGGCTGGCGATAGGTTCCGCCCTTCTATTGTTTGTTTCCTTGCCTCACAGCAGCATTGTAGCGCAGTTGGTCAGAGAGAACAAATTTGAGCTCATTTAAGAGACATCAAATGTCCAACTCATTATGGAGAATGTTTGTGTAAAGAGAGACGCTCCCTCGCTCTTTTCATGCATCATAGCGTAGGCATCCTTAAGTACTTACTGCTGATTGCTTGACCTCGGTTTAAGTTCGATTTAATTTTGTGGTTCAAACTAACCAATCAAATTATTCGATACAATTCTCTCATAATTCTCCTAACCTCAAATTGGTTAATTCGGACTACAAAATCAAATCGCACTTAAGTCGCGCTTAATTCGAGGTCGAGCAATCAGCAGTTAGGCACTACCCGGTGCATGATGAGAATGCATTAATTTGAAGGTACATTGTAAGTTCACAGTCATTTTTTTTACTGGAAACTAATACTTAGGCCTGATTTTTTGATCAAGTGTTATAATTTAATCCAAGGTCGTGTCGTCATCTCTACAATCAGCTAATTTAAGCTTGATCGAGGATATTTTAAATGCCATACGATTGGTGATACAGATGTAAGTTTTGAATTTAAATTCAAACGCTTGATGAAAAACCCGTCCTTGATTATGAACTGCTCAAATTTGATGCGGATTGAATAAGAAGATTTGTGAAAGTAGCATGGCAAGCTAATGTTTACTGTGAATCACTGCACACTAGGTTTTGCGTGCTATCTAAAGTTGCGGTTTGTAAATATGGCGTGTGGAATGTGTCGATTGCGTGTTGCCGCCCCTTGTCACAGAACACAACCTGCCCCCCGTGGCCGCGCCGGGGCCCGACCGCACCCTCTACCTCCCCCTGACCGGGGGGGTCAGCCTGAACGGGACAAACAGCACCGATGACCAGCACATCGCTTCGTATCTTTGGACCTTTGTCAGGTGGGGGGGGGGAGGTCTACCGCTCATCACCGATATCTGTATTGCATTGCACTATCACGCGATAGTAAATGTGAAAAAGTGAACACTACGTTAGCTTATAATTAGGTAAATAATTCAATCCTCGACTACGGTCTATTACGTTTTAATAATATATTTTAATTCATTTATTTCTTGTGCTCCTTGAATTCAATAATTTTTAGACTTTTGGATGATGGCAATATATCTATTTGTGTCCTATCATATGCTAGGCAGCAACAGTGGCAGTTTTTATTTTAAATATGTGATTGATTTTTAATAAACTTTTTTCACATTTATTTTATTTCTCTGAGGCGTGTCAGCCGATACAACCGGCCATTGATGTCGAGCGCTGAACGGTTTGAAGCGAATGTGAGTCTGAAGTAAGAAACGAGTCATGCGATGTCGTGTGATGTCCAGTGGGCCGAGTGCGCCGGTGATGGAGCACGCTAACCTGGCGGTGGCAACAGTCTCCCAGTTGGAGGTGGGGGTGTACAAGTTCAAACTGACGCTGAAGGATAACGAGGGGCTCGAGGGGAGTGCCACCACCTCCGTCACCGTCAAACAGAGTGCGCCGCCGCTCTTTATTTTTGTCTTTTTCTTCTTCTTTATAGGATTTAACTTCGATTTGTCCGTTGCTTCGCTCCGATCGTGATTAAAAACGTATATGAAATACAATGCATAAATAGTCAGGTAGAAGTTGTTTTCTTTAATGGTCGATGATGATACATTATCAAAATATCGATCTGATATGCTTTGCGTTTCTCCTAGCGATGAATGCATTTTCCATTATTACACTGCTTATAGAAAACCCACTTTAAATCAATACAAATTTATTTGTAACTTTGGGGGCAATTTTATTTTTTGTAATGATATCTATATATCGGCCGTTGTGCTGAAATAATAAAATCAGTTCAGTATTAGCCTCAGCTCTACTGATGTAGCTATGGTCTGCTCTTTTGCTGATTCAGGCGCCAACAACGCTTCGGTGACTGACGTAGTGATACTACGGATGTACTAATGTAGTGATACTCCCCCGTTTGTTTAGACGCCAACAAGGCTCCCGTTGCTAACGCGGGAGGTCCGCTCAACCTTGACCTCCCCGTGACCCTAGTGCGCGTGGACGGGTCAAAGTCGAGCGACGACCGAGCGATCGTCTCTTACCTGTGGACGCGCGACAAGTCAAGTCTCGCCGCTGGGGTGTGTGGCGCGCCGGCGCGTCTCCTCTCTCATTGTGCAGCAGCCATCATGTCTCATGTTGTAGTGCCTTGTGGCTCTATGAACGCTATTTAATTAAAGCTGGGTTATTAGAGCTATCGTACAATTGGGTATTTTGGTGACATGGTTTGGTTGTCTGCGCAACGAGTACTGTCGTTGCTCTAGACTGTAGCGTAACGCTTAGAGATCCTTCCAGCAAAATGTTATAGTATTTGATATGTATATGCGCTATGCCAGTAGGCTACATGAAGTTTTGATGGACAACTAGCTTAGTGCAAATCATTGCGAATATCATTGCATATCAACGACACGGAAATGCCAAGGTTACACTTGCCAGAGCTGAGAAGCTCAACTCTGGTGTTGCTATACGGCAGTCGTACGACTCAAGTTGATGTTGTCTCATAGTGTTGTTGTGTGCCAGGATGTGCTGCCTCCCTCAGACAGGGAGCCCGTGTTGCAGCTGGTCAACCTGGTGGCAGGGCGCTACAGCTTCACCCTCACCGTCACTGACGCAGAGGGGCTGACGTCACATGACACCATGGCACTCAACGTCAGACTGGGTCCCCGCCACTCATTCTCAAATATTATCGACAATTATGACTGCAATTTTACTCCAGTGTATAATATTTATATTGTTGCATTCTGTAATCCTCCAGCCCATCCGCGCTTCAGTATGATATTTCAGCTGTTTATGATGCAAGCATTTCCAGGTGCAATACTGTATGTGGTGTGTGCCAAGGTATGCTACCTGTCTTGACATGTCAAACATGCCGTGATTGATGTGCACGCCACCGAGTGAGAAATAGTATGAGGTATCCTAATATAGTGTTATGTAATGTATGATTTTATAGCCCCCAGTATACCATATAATTTATATGGTGTGTATTGCAGCCTCCCCACCCCTTCACATTGTGGAGCTCTTCCTCAGCGTCGACATTCGATTCTATACCGTAGAGAACAGGGTAGGAATCTGAGCGACGAGCCTTAGTTGATCACGAGGCTAATGATAGCATGCTATTTGCTCTCATTGTTAAATAAATTAGATCGATTATTATAAGCCACCTATTGATGCCTTATTGTGTGAGTAGTCTTATTGCAAAGATTTGATTTGAATTATTGATCCAAAAATGTGTGGTGTACAATGAAAGTTTGAGAATTATGACTTGTTATGAACCATTATGAAGCAGTTGTATTGTGAAATAATATATTGCGAAGTGACTTTTTTTTGTAAACCACCTTGTAAGTATATTACAGCGCTATGAACCACTGGCATTGTTTTCTCGTTGTTATAATATGTTTGCAGGAGGACTTGGAGGAGAAGTTGTCTCTGCTGCTGAGCACACACAGCTCCCAGGCGGCCAAACCCGTCATCGTCATCGACAGACTCGCAGAAGATGTCGCCACAGGCCGGTCTCTGCCCCAGCCTTCTACTTCTTTCGTTTTCTTTGTTAAACTCAACGAGTCCAGTCTTCCTCGCCTTTGGCTTTTGGTTTTTTCTCGATCAAGTGGCAATATAGTGTAAGCATCAGTCGGTGTGGACACGAAGCAAGTTCAATAGAGGTCAAGTTAAGAGCGTAAGTTAAATAGAGCGCAAGTTAAACAGTGCTTCAAAATTTAATATTTCTTAATATAACTGCTTCACAATGGCTCAAGCAATTCGTAATTCATATTCATAATTCAGTTACAATGCAACGGTCTTGTAGTGGCACAGCAATCCAGCCGCTGAAGAGAGAAATGTGACACCCATTGACCAAGGGCCGTATGTCTATGGGTACATTGTATATTTGTGATAATGTATTAAATACTTTTGATGCGTGATTTCTAACAGATTTAATTTTTTGTTTAATTGACATGCAAACAGCGATTGGTACTCTGTGCTCTGGTATAATTTTCTCTTGCCAAACTTTATCGCATTTATTGAAGCAATAAATAATAGAGCAATAGGGTCTCCGTGATGCGGCAGTGTACTGCGCTGTCCAGGACGTACGTACAGTTTCACGCAGAGACCCCCGCGGGGTCGCAGGGGGTTGGTCCTGCAGGGGAGGTGTGGGGGGGGACAGAGGTTGTGACCCTGCTCAAGCGCCGACTGAAGACTGACGCCGACCTGCTCGACACTAGGATCGTACAGTTCAATACTGCGGGTAAGCGACGTCGGCCATCTTTGTCTACGTGATGTATGGTGTGATCTGTAGCTTGATGCATAGCGCGATATATAGCACGATGTGTAGCGTGATGTGTAGCGAGATGTATAGCGCGATATATAGCGCGATGTGTAGCGTGATGTGTAGCGAGATGTATAGCGCGATATATAGCGCAATGTGTAGCGTGATGTGTAGCGTGATGTATAGCGTGATATATAGCGCGATGTGTAGCGTGATGTGTAGCGAGATGTATAGCGCGATATATAGCGCGATATATAGCGTGATAAATGGCATAATGTATGGCGCGGTGTATAGCGTGATATATAGTGTGATATATAGCGTGATATAGATAGCACAGCTTGTGGGGTATACGCGAGCTGCCCTCCTATTGCACCTAGACATGTCTTGAGACGGCTACGGTAAAATGTGTGATAAGTTTAATGGAACGTTTTTTGAACGACTATATGACGGGTATATGTTTGTGTGCTTGTTTTGTCATTGCGTTGGAGCAACTGTTGCCTGTTGTCCAGTGTGTCAGAGCAACTGTTCTGGTCACGGCGCGTGTGACGCTGCGACCAAGCGGTGCGTCTGTGAGGGGTTCTGGATGGAGGACTTCATCAAGGCGTCCTTCGGCGAGCAAGAGATCAACTGTGGTACGACCTTTCTTTTCTGTGCGCATCATCCAGCTTGACCCTTTTTGTAGAAATTGACGCAAATGACATAAGATTCACTTTCTGATGGCGTGCAAAATTTGAAGAGTTTTCTGTGTGTTCAGATTGGAGCGTGTTGTACGTGATCATCATCGCCTGTGCCATCTTCGTCTCCATCAGCTGCATCCTCTGGGCCATCTTCTGCGCTTGTCGCCGGTCAGTCAGTCTTCTTGTAGCTGACAAACACAATAAAACTACTTGCAATTAGTTTACAGTACTCTTAGTAATAGTATTGAGTGATAGTAACCATCATCCAAAGGCTTAATCTGGGATCTGAATTACTCGTTTAAGTTCAAGACATCCGTAGGTTGTGATTGCTTGGGCTATAAATAGCTGCACGTGATGAATAGTCAGAAGTTTTCCTTCCTATTATAACCATGTTATTTAATTACATCTTAGGTCCCGGTATGCATAGCTTGTGATAAAATATAAGGATGCCATGTAACGTAAATTGCAGGTGGGCTAGCGAGTGATGCACACTGGTTTAGCATTATGATGTGGCACTGAATTACTGGTAAATATTTGCTATTTGGGAAGTAGAAACCTGTACTGGCATATATTTTTATCTAATACGCTCTCTATTGTTACTATCTACACCCTGTAGGGTGAGTCATAAAAAAACGTACCCCCAACGATATTGCGGTAACTTCTCCAAATTTTTATATTTTGGCCTAATTTTTTCAGGGTTTGTAGCTGAGATAATTTATCACAAACTCTGAAATTGGCAAAAAGAAATTCGCTTCCGTTCAGAAGTTATGAAACTCTTTCTCAAAAAAAGTCAAAAAGTCACTGAAACCAAGGCAATGAAGCCTATTTAAAGTGCTACAGAGCTTCAGCGACCTGATTTCCTTTGTATTATTTAATGGCCCAAAAAAGAGTCAATTTGTGCTAGTCGTTAATCTAAAGCTGGTGTTCAAAGTGACCACCATTTGCTCTGACACACGTCTGAAGCCTCTTTCTGAATGCAAGCACTGCGTTGTCAATAGGCTTCTGCAGCAAGTCATCCCAGATCGCTTTCAGCAATATCCGCCTTGGTCTTTGGCCTGGGTTTGTGTGCCTGGTACTTATCAAGCATTGCCCCTCACACATGGTAATCAAGTCGATTTAGGTCTGGGGAGTTGGGAGGCCACTCATCTTTCTTGATGACATCCGAACAGTTCTGATCCAGCCAATCCTGTGCCTTGCGAATGGTATGGGCCGGCGCGCCATCTTGATGAAAGATGAAGGCGGCGGGCACGACGTTGTGACAAGCTTCGGTCAGTACAATCATTACGCAGATCGGCCCTTTTCAGGGCCACCAAATAATACAAAGGAACATCAGGTCATCCAAGCTCTTGTAGCTCTTTAAATAGGCTTCATTGCCTGGGTTCAAGTGACTTTTTGACTTTTTCTGGAGAAAGTTTCATAACTTTTGAATGGAAGCGAATTTTTTTTTGCAAATTTCAAAGTTTGTGTTAAATCATCTCAGCTACAAGCCCTGAAAAATTAGGCCAAAATATAAAAATTTGGAGAAGTTATGATATCGCTAGGGGCATGTTTTTTTATGACTCTTTCTGTATACGTGTCGCTGGGTGGCGCAGGTGTTCTCGGTGGCGTCTCAAATTGAAGCGATGATCTGTCTATGTGTGTTGCTGGGTGGCGCAGGTGTTCGCGGTGGCGCCCCAAAGTGAAGCGCCACCGCTACGCGCTGCTCGAACGACTCGACGACGACGAGGACGAGGGGTCAGGGGTTACGCGGGGGTCGAGGGTCGAACTGCAGGGTCACAGGGTCAACGGGAGCGGCCCCAAGGCCGATAAGCCTACCAAGGGTAGGTCGTCCGTACAGAGATTTGGGGAAGAGTTTGTTTTTTTGGATCGTGCAGTTGACTAGGTATCGTCAGTTAAACATTTTTTAAACAGATATTTGGTCAGTTTTCTGTTTTATCAACTTAGTTTGTTTTATTCAAATTTGAACTTTATTTGAGCAACTTTGATCTAAATAGACATTTCACTTGTTTGAGTCAGTTGTGTGTTATGTGATCGTATGTTAGAATGGTTGAATCATTTTAATTGTTGCCAATTAAAGGTGAGTGTTGGATGATACGGTCATGTAATACGGTTGTTTGAAGTTCGTTTGGATCGTCTTGATCTTAAGTAAATTTTGTGTAATTGCATTGCTTGTGATCAATTTGTTAGTTGCTTGGTTAGTTTCACTTTTGGCTGCATGTAGTTATAAACTGCTCTGGCACTGATTTGATGGATAGCATACATATTGAGTGTGCCATTTAAGTTTTGATTTCTTGTCCGTGTGCAGTGAAGGTTGACAACAGCAGTCTGATGGCCTCCGAGTCAGACTTCTCGAGCGAGGAGACGCTCTTTATCAACACCAGTCGCAGCAAGCAGTCCTTTCCCTCCAATGGAACCAGCGCAGGCAACAAGCTCCTTCCAAACGGAGTCGTCAAGCCTATCCCCCGTGCCAAGGTGTCCACGTGACCCGCTCCGCCACCTGTCTGCTGTTGTTCTTGCGCCATTTTAGAGTTGTGGACGAGATATTGGGCCACAGGGCTGAATATGAAGTATTTCTGTGCTCATAAAGTACCCAGCTTCTGCAGTGAAAGTAACAAGTTGAATTATTGCGAAGAACTTTTTAAACGATCACATTATACGCTGTTTTTTTGCGAAGAGTGTAAATGAATCTGAGATCATGACGTCATCGAGCCAATCAGAGCTGTGAAAAATAAGTCTGAGATCTATTTCATGCGAAGCGATTGGTTGCTGAGATATTGATCCAGGATCATTAAATCCATTGAGCAATTGGGTGTCAGAGTTTGTATTCCCTTGGACCGTTTGGCGATCCTGAGAGGACTCG
Organism: Chamaedrilus cognettii; assembly: GCA_034695025.1. NCBI lineage: Eukaryota > Metazoa > Annelida > Clitellata > Enchytraeida > Enchytraeidae > Chamaedrilus > Chamaedrilus cognettii. Next base: position 9,436 of record JAQIWG010001372.1, read on the forward strand.
ACTTGTCTGAGCCGTCCACGTATTCACTGCGTTGTGAGTTCTTGACCGTCGAACAGTTGAGGCTGTTGCGCTTCAATGCTTATTGTAAGAAATGTAGATCAAGTCCCTGGCGACAAACCATTGATGGTTTTGAGCTGTTTCTGTAAGTGTTTGTATTTTGCATCCAATTGGCTCAGTTTTGTTGTTTGCAGGATATCAATTATTATTTGTTTCATTCGTGAGGTTAATGGAATTGACTAAATTTGCGCATCATGGTAATCGGTTTTTATTGAACTTTTTTTGTTCTCCAGAAAGATCAGTATTGTTACGAAACAAATGGAGCATTGTTAGCTTCTTGCAGATACGATAGGCATTGTTCATTAAAGTCGCGCGTCAAGTGCGAAAATCTCATGTAAATTATCTATTTTGTGATTTCTCAAGCGGTTTAAGCTTTGCGCATTGTCAAGTATTGATGTATTAACATTATTTGCGGTTCAACAGACTAAATGAAGATTTGGAAGGCTGCTCTGCTGGGAATGCTGTTATACTTGTGGTGCATCTTTGGTATTGTTGATTGGTGCAGTGTTGGTACAATTAGCAGGCAGAGCGTTACTGCGTCTTGTTTGTTTATGTTTTCATAGATAGTGGTACACGGTGGAGAATTAAAAGTATTGCCTCACATCCACACTTCTCCATTAAACTGGCACATATGTTATTCAAATTTCATAAGCTTTCACTAGTACATGGTTCAAGTACAGCCAGGCACACTAATGCCTATGGTGTGTGTTCAAAGTGCCCTCCTCATTTGCCTTACATGCCCTGATTCAGTCGGTGCGACAGACTTGTGTGTCTGTGTCACACAATACACATGTCATGGCTTGGTTCTATATCCGATATATGCTATTTCTCATTCAATATCTTTGCACTAATATTGCTTGCATGCGCATTGAATGGTTTTGTACTGGAAGGGGGAGACATGCTATCCCGTCTCTACCCGTTACAAGTTAATTTGTTTTTGACTGAAAAATCCCAAACTTGTACGCATTTGCCATTATTCTTCAAACAGCGGATAGTAAGTTTTACCAGTTTTTTCCTCAACAAAAAGTGTTTCAAGTTGTGATATGCACGCAGCCGGTTGGTGTCTGAATACACCGTGTCCCACTGCCAAAAGAGTTGTGGCTACACTCTTGGACAGCACGACCGCTTTTTAGAGTATTGCTCCGTGAACAGTCTCCAGTATGTACTGCGTGGTGTAGATAAGGCTTTTGGTGCATATTATACTACATCGTGCGAGTAACGTTCTATAGAATCGTTGAATCATTTACCCATCACAAAACATTGCGCTGTTCGATTTGAATGTAACCTTTCAAAATGTTTGATTGTAAATTACACTTTCTGTATATAAAGTGGACTGAGATCCCTTGGACCTGAGTTTTTGAGGTTTTTAGACTCGAAGTCGTGCATGATGATTTTATGTTCTGTTGCGTGTCGTGAAGCGGCGGATATTCTTGTGACTGCGATTAGTACAACGAATTCGCTCTCAGTCTATTTATAGCGCTTCTCAGTCTATTCGTAACTTTAATCGATGATTAATTTATTCTCACTTACTTTGTGATTGATATCTGATAATTATCTGAGAGTTCTTTGCTGCGTAAATGATATTTTCTGTTTATTTGACTATCGTTTCATTTTGTATATATAATATCTTCTGTCCATTTTGACTGATTGCTGTCTGATTTGAATTCATTATATGTAAATAATGACGCGTTGCATGAATTGAATAGCGAAATATAACGTGTGCAATGATCCTGATTTCTCGCAATGACACTGCAGAGTGCGTTATGCGCGTGTCACATATTTAGACATCTGTTCTGTGTGACACAACGTTGTGCAAATCATTGATACCCTGGCATTCCGCATGCGCGTGATTACTCTAGTGAATGGTGTAAGATGTATACTTTAGCAAAAATCTACTCTTATTTGTGTAACCAAGTGTCGGATAATAATTTTTTTTTGGCGTCAGGAAGGGCATCCGGCCGTAAAAATCCATCTCCAGCAGCTAGTCCTGATCAAGGCGGGCGAAAACGTGTAAACCTGAGTGTAAACATGGACATTAACTGCTGCACGATCAAAAAGGAGGTTTGTATTTTTTAATTCTACTCATATTTGATTACTAGATATTTTCATGAAGCATCATGTGTTTGATTGAAATTGCATAATTTGAATGTAATTCAACAATAATCAATTCTGTGATTTCTGTTGTATCAAAGCTAATCGACGCTTTTTCTAATCCCGCAAGTAAATATCACTATTTTTAACTATTGGCATTCCAGTTTTTGACTGTTGTTTATTTTCTGTTTCTTGTTTCTGATGATTGAATGTTTTCATTCCAGTTTTTGCTCAAATCATAAATTTAGTCTCCTCGTCTCGCATCCCATTTGTCAGCGAACAGATTCGCGCTTTTTGTTTTGAGAGATTTACCGAAAGTTTTGTGTCCTTGATGATGTGTACTGTTTCCAGTTGTGACGACAATCGGTGAACCAATACGTATTTGGATGTAAAACTGTCAAATTTTAATTAAAATTTTTGTTTTAGTTCGCCTATAATTTTGTCATAGTGTTCAGGATGCTGGCACTGTACATCATTGTGATGCAGCTTAATGATATTTTCATTGCTATCATCCTATCATTATTTTTATCATTCAATATTAAAGTTCTGCTAATGTTCAAGTGCTCCATGCAAAGCTGGTTTTCGGCTAGATTTCGGTTTTCTTAGCAAATGAAATACGATTTTAAGCTTTAAGTTTGAGACAGGATGTGATTGAGAGAGTCCACTGCCCCGTGTGTTCGTTTCAATTTATCGCGAGTGTTTAAATATATTACCGGTCACGCAGCTTCCATAAATTTTGTATTGAGAGTTGTCGGACTTTCTGAACTAACTGGTCAGCATCATATAATTAAATGCTTGTAATAAAAATTACTATTCTAACTATATCTACCAGTGACATGCGGTCAGTTATTGCCTGTGCCATATGTCTTCCGTTTAGTCCCGTTCAGTCTAATCTACGCAGTGAATGCCTAAGATTAGTGAATAAGTGAAGAGAATATACAAAAGCATTCCAACAACTCAATCAATATCCATGTAGGTTGATAAGCCTGAGTTTAATACTGAGAATCAACAATACACATATGTAAGCTACTCGCTATAAATACAGCAATCATGATCATTTCATATATTCAAGACAAAGACTACTGGCTACAGTTGCACACGACAAACGTGTACGAGGAGGAATGAGTCAGCACTAACGGGGAGGTAGACACTGCAAAGAGCTTGTGCAACCAACTAGAGAGAGATCTTTTTTCAGTGCGATGGATGAAGACATAACACACACGGACTAAGTACTAATGGCTGCAGTTCAAATCTTAGTGATTCATTCATATAATATAGTCGCTGGAGTTTACATTATTTCTCATATTTTTGTTTCAAACATTGCATAGTTTTGAAGCAAACAATCCAACCTAGCCATGCATCTTATAACACAGGCCAGAGGAACTGAGAGCACAACCAAACTAACCGCATTTGTCATTAAGCTTCTCTCAAATGACTTTTCATAGACTATCATGACATTGGTTTTGTAGAGTGCCCTAGGCAAGTAACCTGTGAATAGCATTTTTATGTTAAAAGAATACGATTATGATATTGGGGATGATTTATTGCTGATCCCAATCAATGCTTCATAAACCATATTTCTAGTTCAATTCACAAGTAGCAACACGGCCCTTTGCAGTCAGCAATGTGTTCTGGAAGCAGGTATATGTTATAGAATACAAAATACAAGTAGCGGAGTTTTATAAAAAATACTGTCAGACAACTGAGCGCTGGTGAGGACGTTGTGACAGACAGACAGACAGACAGACAGACACACAGACGGCAAGTCTTTCATAAAGCAACTAGGCGCCATATATAGATGTTATTTGAAACAAAAATGTCAAGGCTGTTTCAATTTGACAGGAAACCCAGAATTTTTTTTTGGCGAAGCGCATTTGCATTACACACATAGATGGCGAAAACAATGATGCTACGTAACGTGAATACCTGTAAATAAGAAATAAACTCACTTTATTGATACACTTGCTCGAGTGCAATTAATACCAAATATAAGTGTGAAATCATGATATCAGTGAATCGCAACCTGCTGCGATAAAAGTAATTATTGCAGTATCATAATACAACCTAATAATGGCCTACACGGTGAGCCCAAAAAATTTCCGACACTCGTCCTACACACTACAGTGCACGCAGCATAATGCAGGTAGGCTATGGATGCACAGGGAGACACTTAGAACATGCGTCATAGACTCATAGGCAATCGTGCCCCTGGTCATATTTGAATGATAAACTGCGGACACTTCATGAAGATTTAATAACATTTGCCGGTGTGGAGTAAGGTTTTTGGCACACCGTGTACATGATATACAATTTATCATAGCCATAAAAGTTGAATAACAAATAAATTGAAGCAAATTGACAACCGAAAGTTATTTTTTATACTTTACATTGAATATATTCTAGACTCCCGTTCACAGTTTTGCATATGTCCTCTTTTAAGCACAGCTAGCATAATGTAGGCCAATCTACAAATAATGATAATGATATAAGCATACTTCACAATTCCTTAGAAAAAATGATCTTGCACGAGACGTGGCGCAAATTTCCACGCAGACAAATGTGCTTCACGTTTAAAGCCAAAAATGTCAGCATTGAGAACTGGGAGTGAACTCCATTATAATACATTACATGTATCTTATTCACAGAATACATTATATGATATATACAGTACATAAATATTGGTCCCGAATTCATAGCTTGTCATTTGATTATTTCTCGCCATTAAATACTAGTGTTATAGTCCACAATATTACTTTTAAAAACTTATTTTAATATCATAGTTAAATATATTGTCTAACTTGGCTATTTTTATATTCACTTAAAAGTCAATTGCCGGATTATGCATGATTTTGCAAAAACATTTAGATATTGGTTAATAAACTCACCTTCTGCGTTATACCATATTTTTGGTACAACATCTAACATAAAGTCACCCTGAATTACTGTCAAATGTTAGTAAAATGTCTGTCAATTTCCTTAATTTTGAAGGGTTTTGTCAACGTTAGTTAAGTTTTAAAGGGCTTTGGCGACTTTCAATTTGATCTACGAGCCGCGTCCGGGCCGCGTCCGATTTAATTAATTTTAAAGGCTTTTGTCAACGTTAATAAAGTTTTAAAGGGATTTGGCGTCTGTCAATTTAAACAATTTCCAATTGTTCTAATATCTCTCAATACGACCGGTCTAAGGTCACGAAGCCATCATTACATTTAGTACAAAGATAGCATTCACATTAACGATCAAAGCAAAGTGCAGTGATGATATACAGGTATAAGACAAAGCTATATTCTAGACAAAGACAGGCCAATGAAATCATCGCGCATAAACTATGTCAAGAAGACATAATTGACAAATATCATGAATCGTCCTATAACAGAGGGTTATGACAGGAACAATAGTGCACATCTATAAAACCGACCACACATGCTGCTATCAAATTGTGGCTTTAAGTGGAAAGCTTAATAAAATAGAGAATACAGTGAACAGCTTTCAATTTGAAAGCAAAGGGAACCAGGAACCCGATCAGAAATCAAATGCACCTGAAATTAGACTAGACAAGTTGGGTCTCGGATTGACTTTAGTAAAACGTGCTTTTACAGCATACTTCCTTGCAATTATTGCTTTCTTTACTTCAATGACACAGCAAGACCTCCGATTAAAGGCATCAAGCTTAGAAATAATAGTCTGGAAGCACTAACTTGTAGCGATAGGTCGTCACAGAACAACATTCATTTTATCTTATAGTGATAGATCGCCACAGAACAATAATTCTGATTATCTTATGACTGCATTGGCAACAAAATTAATTAAATAACACAAAATAAATAAATAAACACGTTATATATTAATAAAATTGCGCATTGAAATCTATATAAATTTTACATATTGTATATACATCTTACGAACATTAAGTTAGCATAAAATGTATCTTTCAAAATGCTACAAAAAATTGCTCGTCGACTTATGATCGTTAAATATCCGTGTTTTATGTGGTAATCGACTGAAATAAATACAATTTATAAAGCTTCTCCAAAGCCATGCGGACATAAATATGTCAATAGTTACGGAGATTGTCAAATGGGGCTAGAAAAAATGAAAGGGGATTGTCAAATGAATACAGAACGTCTCAGAGAGAGAGCCGGCGCAGCTGCTTAATGAGTCAAACGAAGTATGCAGATAAGGAGACATTTTAGGGCTCATTTTCATATTGTTCTAACTTGTCCAATTTTTGCACAGATGGTTAGCTATTGCTGAACGAAAAAGACTCGCTTGGTGCTACATTTACATGTAGATGCGATTAAATAAATTAGAGCCTATTTTGTCCAAATCTAACAATTTTGATTAACAGTTGCAAACAGCAAAAGTGACATCAGAATGACAAAATTTGATCAATTGGTAAAAAATACTCAAAAATAAATGCTGATTTTGCACAAACTAAAACGCTTTAGAAATTTTTTAATCGTACAAAGAAGCGTCCCTCAAAGCGTCTTTTCCGCGCGCAACATATACTGCTACAAGAAATTCAGTGTCAATAATTACAAATCACAACAAAATACTTGGTATCAGATAGATTATATAACACACTTTATATATAATTAGACAACATAGAGACAATCTACACAGCTAACTACTCAAACAATCACTGAAAATATAAAACAAACAATTAAACGATATAATTATTACGGAATTGTCTACAAACGCTAAACATCAAATAGGCAAAATTTCTATCTCTTTCATAATTTAAATTCATTCTGAATCAAACTGATATGCTTTTTAGATCTATACATAATTAGCGTAGAGAAAAACCGTGCTGTCTGTAACATTCATTGACAAATTAATCTCAACTGGTCAAAACATTAAAATGCATTATCTGCAATACTCCTAGTCCTAAATGTTAAATGAGAAAATGAGTGAGTGAAATCTTCCATCGACATGTCAGATACAGGTAATGGGTTTTAATTAGAGAACAGAATCGAGATTCGCATTTTGCTAAGTTGATGCGCTTTATATTGACCAAAATTTTCCACCACACAAATTACAAGACCATGGGCTCTGATTGATTCATTTTAAGATATTCACTAATTTCTTTCTAAATGCTGAGCGCTATGCGAAATCAGTCATCCTATTGTGTGACACAAATATCAAATACTGACACACATACAAAACCGTGAACAAGGCCCTAATATGCTTTATACAAACACTTGCAAAGTCGAAGCTAAAGCAGGAATCATGTGAACTTCTCCGTTTTCATTGGAAATCGGATACCGGTATCAGCGTCGTGCCTAATACGAAAGTACGTCACACCCGACACACACACACACAGACGGCTTACAGCAAAAAGAAGCATTCCTTTCATCAGCAGCCAAATATACTTGTAATATAGAACAGCACGACACACACAGAGCAAGCAGCACTTTGTACAGATATGCAAGTATGTGAACGTCTATGACCCGTATCTGTCTCGCATCAAATATAATCGACAATTTGTGTATCTCATATACATAACACCACGATACAGTACAAACACAACACACAGACAACGTACGATCAAATCGACAAAAACACACGCGCAGAGTTCAGAGGTAATGCTAACAATAAAGCCTTAGGTTATCTCAACAACGATCTGTACAACAATGTGAATGAGGTCACCAAACTGACCAGACAACATCACGCATTGCACGCGAGAAATGTTCAATTCTCTCATCAATGAATTCAAACAGTGAAATATAACATATTACTCGATATAACAACTGCCTTTAGACTGAGATACCGTCAGTACCATTCATGCGCAACTTTTGACAATCTTCTTGCGCAACTTTTGATATTATTCATGCTCAACCCTACATTTCACTCATGCGCAACTTTTGCCATGTGCAGAAAGAACTCCACACGATCCCCAGATCGATGGCCGCACATGTTGCACCGAAATGGGTCGCTGAAGCCGTGGTAGCCCATGTGTATTGAATGCGTCACGCGGTCACGGAACCCTATGTCGCAATGTGGACACATGTAGAACCCATTCTCCGACAGTTTAGTACTTCGTGAATTAGTCTCTCGTTCAATAAGTTCCGCTGGGGCACTTGATTCAGGATTTTTAACGCTTTCAGAACCAGCCTGCTCTATTTTTATTTCAGTTACAAATGCTTGCTCAAATTTTTTGTTGGTTTTTAGCTCTGACTGATTGCCAAATTCAGCTGCATCTAGATTCTGCCCCTCATCCGGTAAGTTCATCATTAATTCCTGTTTATTTGGAGAAGATACCTCTGGTTTCGAGCAACTCTCCGATTTTTGCGCCGCGCCATTGTTAACACTATTACGCACGCCATCTTGTTCTTCTTCCCAGTTCTCCTGCAGCTTCAAGCTGCCGACGTCCAGCCGACACGCCTTTCCCTTGCGCGACCTCTTGCGTGCAATCACCCCTGAACTCGGCGCAACTGACAAATGCGCCTCGGCTGCGGAATTCAACGGAAATTCAGAAAATTCCTCTTCTTCTTCGTCTTCTCCCCCTGGGGTCCCCTTGCCGCTGTCGCTGCCCGCTTCACTTGTTGGTTTAGCGGAGAGGTCGAGAGGTGTTTCTCCCATGCTCATCGCAACCTTCCGCTTCAAACTAACTGACACAACTCTCTCCGAACGCTCCCTGACATTGTACGCATCCTCATCGTCGTACTTTCTCGGACTTGCTACAACCAAATCATTCTCACTATACCTCGCAGCAAACGGTGCCTTATCAAACCCCCCTTCTTCAGCTAATGGCCCTTCACTGCCATTGAGAAACGGCCTTTTCTCAAAGTTTCCTTCTGCAAACACCCTCTCTCTAAATCCTCCTTCTACATACCTCCCCTCTCCATATCCCCGATGCTCTGTGGAGCGAGAGGTCTGCCTAGACAGTGGCGACAGCTGTCCCTCCCCTCCCCCCCCCAGGCCGGGATCTTCCTCCCTCGGGTGGGGTCTGGGCCAGCTGAGCGCCGCCAGGGTCTCGGGGCGGATGCCGAAGGACGCGAGGATGTCGCGGCCCTCCCCCGCGTGCGCCGCCATGAAGTGTTGCGCAAGCTGCGTCACTGATTCGCAGCTCTGGCGGCACAGCCTGCAGCGCATCGGCGTCACGAGCCCTGACGCCGGTGGTGCCACCAGACCTGGCACCGGCGCCGGTGGTGCCACAACGCCGTTTTGCGACGGATGGAACATGGAAGCGAGGACAGACGATGGAAGATTGGTAAACTGATCAAGCATATGATATGGTGAGGCCTGAGTTAGTGTGTACGCAGAATTGTTATAGCTGTCCCTCACAAAAGTTTTATCTCTTACCGAATAGTTGTCTCGCAAAGAACCGTTTTCCCTGCCGGACCCATCATCCCTTGCGCAATAATTCACTTTCTTCAAACCGCTATCTCTCGCCGAATTATTCTCACCAGCGTTATCCACTCCAGTGAAATTCTCATCTCTGGGCGCGGCAGCGGTGACAGAGCCTTGACTGGAGGGGCTGTTGCTGGCCACCGTCGAGTCAGGGAGCTGACTGGGGGGCAGTCTCATCGTAGAATCACTTTCCACTGCACGCTGGCGGGGGGAGTAGACCCCACTCCCCGCGATCCACGGATGTTCAGATCCCAGCTCCCAGCCATGTGAAGGAACGCCATGTTGCAAAGTCCGGTTTTGCGTGTGAGGAGGAATCCAGGTGAGCCCCTGTGGGGCCCAGGGTCGCTGCGATGGACCGGGCTGTTCGAGTGGAGCCCCACCAGCCCACTGGTTGCGCCGGTCCCAGGGCTGGTCCGGGGAGGACCGAGAAGTGGCCCTGATGGCCCTCAGCAGGCCCCGCTGGCCCCGCGGCGGGCCCCGCTTGGCCATGAGCTCAAAGTTGCCCATACCGTCCGTGGGGAGACTGCCGTCCTCGTTGAGAACCACGGCGGCGGCGTGCTTCTTCTTGCGCAGGTGGATCTTGAGCGAGTGCGCGTACTTGGTCGCATATCTGGACACAGCGACGACTTCATCATTAACAGTCCAAGCTGGACAAATGTTATAAACGTAAGGTAGAGCTACACTAAGTACAAAATGGCAGATTCCCAGCCAAGTTCTCGATAATGGACAATAACCTTAATGTACGACTTTCATATTGGCATGTGTCGAACGTCAATGTTTCCTCGAGAGTCATGACGCGAGTTGGGAGGTTGGGAGTGGCTGTGAATCCGATGTGGAACACGTAACATAACTCCCCCAATACACTCAGGGACCTCTGAACTTTAAGATGACATAAAGGAATTGCTTTTATTTAACAGTTTTTATATCTGGATATTTTTGTGATAATTTTGATGTAAAAAAACACGTTTTACTAGTGTACAAGATATATAACACGAGCGTGTGGCAGCTTCATAAAAACAAGGCAAAAGCAACAACTAGACAACAACTAGGCAACGACTAGGCAACAACTAGCAGCAGCTAGACAGGAGCTAGCAAGAGCTAGTACAAAAATTCTAACAATATTTCTTTAAAAAAATATCATGCAATTTTTTTTTTGCTTTTAAATAAACTAACGCCTTAATTTTGAAAAAGAATACATGATCGGAAACAAATAATGAAAAAATGTTAAATACATACGTGCAACTGGCGCAGCGGTATCTGAAACAAGTGAAATACCAAAGAATTAAGTTGATAACGCAACAGGAGTAACCACCTATTATACTAAAAGCAAATCACTGCACAAAACAGAATTGAAAGTTGAACAAGCATCATCTACAAGTTTGCAATTTAAATATATCTGTATCATTTTCAGAACCATTCATTTCTTTCAGAAATTATATTATACGCCTATTAATGTTATATGTCAAACATCATGCACGTGATAGCAATAAGTATTGTACATCCTACACAACAATTTGCACAAATTTATTCGCTTACATTGTGCAATTTCAAGCAAGCCATAAATTTTAATGTAAGAAACGAGCTGTTTCCTACTTATAGTAACAGACAACACAGTTCTATCATTAAGTAAAGCAACAATATCCTGCCTTACTAGTGGCTGATATAGAGATCAATAAGAAATAAATCTCCACATTAATATATCTGCCGGAAACAAAGTGTACGACACAGGAAAGAATGAAGCCTCAGCGTGGGAGTACAATAAATAATGAGTAGTCATCGAGTCTGAAATCCCTGTATACCGAAAGCATTGTAGCCACAGTTCAATATTGACAACCATACTGCTAAACTTTGTCGAGAGTCGCTCATTTTATCGTCTGTATCCTGCAGAAGCTTTTACTTCTTCCGCAACTATATCTGTGCCGCTAAGCAGTGGCGTAACGTGAATTATACGACTCGGGGACAAGCATGTACGCAGTAAGTTGATACCTATAGAAGATCTGACTTCAACAACTTTTTGTGCTTGAACTCGTCATCACCGAAATTCGCAATCAGCAGATAAATTTTGTGGGCCACCGGACTCGTTTAGACCCAAAGAACACTGACTTCCTACTCAACGTATAGAATACACAAACTAAACAAATACTGCTAGTCTTGCCAACTTAAGGGGCAGCGGAGGTGCAGGCATTTCACCTCGGCCCCCCATGCTCTCGCCTCGGTAGTCACTACGCTTCCGCCGAGTATTTACTGTTGTATTTTCGTAATACTCCCATACACGCTACACGACTTGCACTTCAGTCCAGCAACCAGTCGAGAGTCAACAGTCTTACAATACCACCGGTGTCCAAACGGCCGATATTGTTTATTCCGCGATCATGGGCCATTAAAGCACAAATCCATCAACTGTTACAGCGCCTCATAACGCCCGGATAGAAATTTCCTGGCGTTCCGGGAGTGCAGAAATTACTACCAACCATCTACTGGAGACGGGTATTGAGTATTGGGCGAGTGCACAAATAATGTTCCACACTCCCGCTTAAACCGCCATAGTGCACCGGTGCAAGAGTTATTCATTTCTCTATTTCTCCTCCTGATCAAGAATTGGTGCTTATTGGAGTCAAAAAATTTCGTTGAAAAATTACAAATTGTTTATTGTGCACTTCTGTCATGAAATTACTATTGATTAGTGAATTGATTTAAAATCAACAAAAAGTATCGGTTTGAACATCTTTTCATAATATCTGTGTGTTTGTAGTCAAGTTCACTTTTCACGAAGTTGTGCGAATGAAAACTTACGACGCAACATACGGCCCTTGGTTCTCTCGAAGCCAAAAATTCAATACCGGTACTGCCCAGAGTTTCTTCTGGACACAGAAAATATCTCAAATTGACAACTGGGGGGGGAGGGATTTGTAGTTTATGAACCATGTGTAGTAATAAATACTGTTAGAGTCCAGTTCTGCGTAAGCTGGCCACCACAGAACCGCTCCCCCTTCTTTATTCATCTTTTACGACTCGCCCGGGGAGCCCTGCGCTGCAAGCCATTTTTTTTTCTCCCCGGCCTGCAAGGGTAATTGATATCTGATTTGTATATGATTTTATGGCAAAACTAAAATACCGAAATGCAATGAAGTTTCACTATCTGCTAACCCGTGTCAAATAAATATTTATTTGGATCGTGTCCTGAAGGGCATCTGGCCGTAAAAATTCAGCTCCTGCAGTTCTCACCAGGGCGCAAACGTGTAAACCTTTGTGAAAACATGGACATTAACAGAATTGACAAAAAAGGCAGTTAGTTAGCATAGCAGTCATTTTTGCACAGCGGGGACCAAGCTGACCGGTAGATGTTGGTGTGTGACTTCATGTGGGAGTTGAGCATGGACTTGTTGACGCACGTGTACGTGCACTTGGAGCACTTGTACGGCTTGGACCCGACGTGGTTGCGGATGTGATACTCGAGGTGGTGCTTGAACTCCGTGACAAACTCACAGCGCGGACAAGAAAGCTGCTTCTCCTTCTTTATGTGCAGCCGGCTGTGAGCCCAGAACTCCTCCTGAACGGCACAAAAAGCACATCCACAATTAAATATTATGCCTTTAGCTCTCTGTGAGCTTTCATTTTTAGTTGCGCTGATATGCGCTTGCGATGAAGATGACCAATACTGTCAGGATCGCCCATTGGCGCATTGGTTGCAATTTGGGTCGGGTGACACTATTTCCTCCAGCTTTACTTCTTCAGAAATAGATCCATTCCAGGAGAATATCGTCCAAAAAACCATTCCTAAGTGAGTCAAACATTTCATCGAATGTGAATCAGCGGAATATGAATAACTGAAAACGAACAGCTTAATTCAACACAATGCAGCCTGATGTGAGCCCAGAACTACTCCCAGATACAGAAAATATCTCAATTTTAAATTAAGTTCGAATGCGGTTTATAGCTGAGCAAAATACTGAAATTTAGTCATTTTTTTATTTCACGCATACGTACACGACGAAATCCTGTATTCACAATATACGCAACTTTGTCATAACCATTTGACACCTAATGTCAACATCATTCCAAAAATGTATAAACGTTGACGCTTTACAATTATTCAATTATACACACTGCGGGTCAATATTTAACACATAATAAAACCTGTCATCACGCTACCCTCCATGCATTTCACAGACCTACTCAATGCCCATACACAGCTTAGTCGTGCTTAAATTAGAAATTAATGGCGGGATAATTTCTGCAAACATATGCGCAACTTAGTGTTTACAAACTGCTATTTACACGTTCATAAAAATCATAAAACACACAATAAAATCATAAGCTATTAACCCTATACCAGCCATAACTCTAATATTATTCATAATTGCTACTATAATTATTCGCTCTAATTTTATAATATATATTAAAATGATTACTTGACATTTTTGATCTCTTCTTTATTGAGGCTATTTAGATAGCGAGTATGACATTAAGCCAAAGACATGCAAAGAGTGGCACTCCAAAGAACCTAAAACAACAGTTTGTTGACAAATTATGAGGACCAATTATTAGGGCGGTAGAGTGATTATCATCATCAGCCCCATTAAAAACCAGAGAGTCATAAAACTGACCGCTTTAATTCACAATAAAAACACACTAATGAATATTTTTGTTCTTTTCATCATGATTGCTCAAGGTCTCATGACGTCAGCGTGATAAATACCTTTTAAATATTATTTCTAAGACAAGTTAATGAACAACTCTGCTACTGCAGTAAAACATGCCAGCTCTGACTGTATCTAATCTACAGACAAGAAATGACAGAATCGACTTCACCAAAATTTAGTAGTCTGCTTGACAAAATTTAGTAGTCAACTGCTTGAGAGTCAATAATGCTTTCACATTTTGCTACTTTAGACAACTGCTTGCACTGCATCCATAGCAACGAACCTGCGACTGCTCTTCAAAATAGCCTTTGTGCAGTAGGGCATCACATTAGACTATATTTAAAACGGGGAATCGGAATTTGCAATGAGAATTTCTAAATCTTGACTTTTCTCAAATCCAATTTATGGCCATTTTATTCCTAAATTCAGTTACTAAGCAACGGCAGAAAATTTTGTAAATACGATTTCAGATTCCTCGCTTCTTATTCAATAAACGAGCACCATTTCCAAAAATTAAAGCGACTTTTAACAGTTTTAAAAAGCTCACTTTGCTAACTCAAAAATCAATTCACAGCCGCGCAGTGCGCCAGGAATGTACTACACAATTACACAAGGCGTGCCCTCGTTTATAATAGAGTATTGCCTATTACAATGACAAGCCATTGCTCAATATCGATCACGCCTTGCTAAGTCAAGGATTCAGCGAGATACCTTGATGGTGGTCGCGTATCGGCACTGTCGACACTTGAGCAACTTGGGTTTCCCCCCACCCCCCCCGCTCCCCCCGCCGCCCCCCCCCTCAGGCCTGCGGGCCGCGGCCCCCGCCTGGTCGGGGACCTGGTCCCCGTGGAACCCCGCGACGGGTCGCTGGAGGCGCCCCTCGGTGCGCGACGAGTAGGAGCAGTGGGGGCAGCGGTGCTCGAAGTGACCCCTCAGGTGCTCCTTGAACCCCTGCTCCGTCGTCCCTGCACCCAGCACGCACACTTCATTCTTTTGTATCCCGTGATGTCACTGGACGCCGAAATAGACTCTAAATACTCACTATTATTAGTGTTATCATAGAACCGTCATCCGCTTACAGAATATATTGAAGGGCATACGTCTCAAAAACACGAACCGTATAAATCGCATTAAAAACTTTAGAAAGCATGTCTACTTACATGTATCTACTCTTAGGCTTACTGTGAGGCCTTAGCCAGGTCTACTTAGGCTTACTGTGAGGCCTTAGCCAGGTCTACTTAGGCTTACTGTGAGGCCTTAGCCAGGTCTACTTAGGCTTAC
>JAQIWG010001373.1:0-24856 GCA_034695025.1 Chamaedrilus cognettii
CCCTGTCTCACTCAGTGTCTCCCTGTCTCACTCAGTGTCTCCCTGTCTCACTCAGTGTCTCCCTGTCTCACTCAGTGTCTCCCTGTCTCACTCAGTGCCCCTAGAGCTGTCACACTCCGTATCTCCTCTGTCTCAGTCAGTGACCCTGAGCTGTTGCACACTGCTGCTGTTGTATAGAACTGCTGCTGCACAGTTTTGCTGCTGTGTAGAGCTGCAGCGAGCACGTGGTGCTTTGCTCACGCCTGGCCCTGCGTGCACTGAGAGCCGAGCGGCACCGACTGACGAGTGCGCTGCACTACACACGCGACGGTGCGGCGGAGAAAGAGGCGCGGGGCAGCCTCACACTTCTCTGCACCGCGCTGCGCCATCTCTATGCACCGCACCGACGCATGCGCATCGTATGTTGTACGCACTTACGCTGTCCTGTCGGTCTTATCTGATAACGGCCACTTATCTGCTCACTTGCCAATAGCAGTATTGATTTGAGGTATAATTAGTGTTATGCCCAGCCTTAGATTTAAACCTGGTCGTATTTGGAAGAACCCATGTAATGTTTTAAAACTAATCTACTGTAGATGATCTGACACTTTTTTTTCTTTCATTCCATTTGTGTGACATTATGATCAGGGGTCTTATTGGCGAAATTATCTTAGGAATATCTTAGTCTTAAGAACTTCTTAAAGCAATCTTAGGAAAATTTTATAGTGTGTTAATTTCTTAGTGTGAATTTAAACTCCGCCATGCCACGCGCAAACCGAATAATGACGTCATTGCTCTTGACAAATGGATTTGAGTTTCTTAAGTCTGACTTTGGAAAAACTTAGGAAAAACTTAAGAAATGAACTTAAATTAGACTGAGGTTGCGGGTTCACGCTGCAGCTAACTATTTTCTAGGTCGTAGAGAATACTTTATCGTGTTTTTTGTCTTTGTGTTTACACTGCACACATTAGGATTCTCAATGTTTTGCTGCCTATTTTATGCTATGTCAATTTTATCCTAAAATTTAAAGCAAAGAATTTCACTATCTAAAAAAAGAAAAAGGTTCTAGAATGTGGTGAATGTGGTGAATGTTGATTTTGTTATTGCTCTGCTTCAAATTTATTCACCCTCTGCAAGCCGAGGAACAACGAATTGGCTTGCAGCCCAGAGCTCCCTAGGCGAGTTGTAAAAGATCTAAAGAGGAGGGAGCGGTTCTGTTCGTGGCCCTCCTCACACAACCGGACTGTAATACTCTGCGTTACATGATCCTTAAACTCCCAAAACCAAATCAAGGTCATTCCAAGTTAGGAAAGAAATAGCTACAACAGGCTTTAAAACGTTGGACACAAACCAACGAGTGGGTAGAGGAAAGAGTAGGAAAAAGCACAGAAACAAATGCGCACGCTGAGGTAACAGCTAACATCAGAGAACATATTGAACATCAGAGAACATATTGATCCTGTTAATAATGATTCTGTTAACTATTAATAATACTAAATTTTAGCAGTAGGCATTTATATTATAAGGTGTGTTTTGTTTTCTGTCTCTCAGTCATGTCTCCTGTCCGAGTTCTATCTTGCTCCCTCCGAGTCTCTGTTTCGCCTCATTGAAGCAGAACTAAAGTCACCATCGACTTTTCCCCCACAATCACCCCTCCGTGGCTCTAACGCCCTGAGCCTCCACCCCCCTAACATCAACGCCGCTAGTTCAAACCACCCTGGCACCAATCCCACTGGATTCAATCTACCGAAATCCGAGCCTTCCACGCCTTCGATCTCACGGCCGTCGACACTGGTCTCAGACTCACAGGCCACACACACCCCTGACCCACGCACCTCAGACACACGTCCCCCCCGTAAGCTTGGTGAGGACGCGTTGCCCCCAGGGGTGGAGAGCGGGGTTGTGGCAGCGCTGGCGGAGTGCGTGTACTGGCTGCGCCCCCAGCGCGTAGACGCGAGTGCGCGATGGGTGCGTCTGCGCGCGGTGCTCGCCGCGCACCTGCGCGACAGCACCGGGGTCTGCTACAGCACGACGCGCGATCGCTTCTTTCGCTCCAAGCACCGACCCTCGCATGACCTTGGAGCCGCTGCTGGGCCTGGAGTACTGTTGGCAGGTGGGGCCAGGGGGCGTGGGACTGCTGTTAGGCCTGGAGAATATTTATCTCATGAGGCCAGGGGGCAAGGGGCTGCATTGGTTCAAGGGTCATCTTTTAGTGATGGAGTGGAAGCAGCTGCAGCTCATGATTCACTGAATAATCAAAGGTCTGACCCGACAGTTTGTCGTGAACTGGCACGTGTTGAGTCAAGGGCCAGAGCTGAACCGTTGCTCAATACACAACAGCATATCGGACTGTCAACTGATGGATCACACAGACTGGGAAGCCCACACTCTGATGCCCCAGGGCCTGGGGACCCTGGAAGCCCAGGCCCTGGAGGCCCAGGCCCAGGAGGCCCAGGCCATAAAGGCCCAGGCCTTAGATTGGCGCCCAGCGCGGTCGAGGACAGTGATCCTGCCTGCAAGCTTGAACGCGTGCGTCGCCTTGTGTCGCACCGCCCGACCGTGTTCTCCAAGCTTGCAGCCTCTGTCGCGATATCTCCCAACACACAGCCCACACCCTGCTCCCCACTAAGCCCTTTGCTAGTGACGCCCCTTGCTCACTCTCTCACCCCCCCCCCCCCTCCAGCCTCTCTGACTCCACACCCTGCACCCTCTCTCATCTCACCCCCTGCACCCTCTCTCAACCCACTCACTGCACCCTCTGCTGCCGCACCCACTGCACCCTCTCTCACTCCTCCCCCTGCACCTTCCCTCATCCCACCAACTGTACCCTCTCCCCTAGTGCCTCTCATTTTCACCCCCCCTCATGCCCCTGTTGATGCAACTCCTCTCAAGTCGCCACATGAGAGTGAATCACTGCTTGAATCCTTGCCGTCCAATGTCAGAAGATTTGTGAAGTCTGAGAGTGCATCGAAGGAGGTTATTGATAGCAAGGGGACAATAGCGGAATGTACTGAGAGCGAAATGACATCAGAACTTGTGGAAAGCAGGGGAGGATTGACAGAATTTACATGTGGCAAGGAGGCGTTAAGACAAGGTATTGATTATATGGATGCATTCGCTTCCTGTGCTCTGTTACTGCCCGTGACTTGTGAGATACTAGAAGATAGACCATTCTCATCCAGTGCAGAGAAGCTAACTAGACTATCCTCATCCAATGCAGAGGAACTAATCACTCTGTGCGGTGGCAATCTTTGCGGGGGCACTGCGTGCGGTGGCACTGCGATGAGCAGCCGGAGTGAGAAGAGGCAGCAAGGGGAAGGCCTGTTGAAGGATGCAAGCCAAGCTACACTAAGTCTTGTGACGCAAGTTGAGGCCATTTCTCATCTGACAGAACAGTGTAGTGGGGAGGGCGTTGACCAGGAGGAGGAAGAAGCTTGTCAACAAGTGGAGCCAGGCGCGGCGGCATGGCACGTTGCGGCACATGGACCCGGCGACGAGGAGCAGGTGAGCATTGTGAACAGGCAGGGCAGGCACGGAGGGGATGCTGATTCAATTTGTGACGAAACATTCGGGGTGGCCTGCAGAGGGCCTGAGGCTACGAGTGAGGAGTGTGAATCAGTGCAGGGTAGGGAGGGAATGAAGAGAAGCAGCCAGGTAGTTTCCACTCACTTGTCTGGTGTGATGAGATGCACTGATGAAGTTAGGATGTTGATTGCTGCTGAAGAGGAGGAAGAGGAGGTGGAGGGTGAGGGAAGGGTAGCAACAGTGGACAGCAGCAGTGACACGACTCTGCTCTACTCCAGCTCTGACTCGACCATCAGTCTCGATGACAACGTGCCATCAGAGCAGGCTCTGGATGATGCTGTGCCACTGGAGCAGGCTCTGGGTGACACCATGCCACTGGAGGAGGTCTTTTGTGATGCCATGCCATTGGAGCAGGCTCTGAGTGACACCATGCCACTGGAGCAAGCGCTAACCGACACTGTGCCACTGGAGCAGGCCCTAAGTGACACGCCTCTAGAGCCGACATTTATTCATGACTGTAGCAATGAAGTTTCTGAAGACAATGGGGTTACTTTTAAGATTTCTACTTTTGTGAGCACACTGCGTCGTTCACACGATCGAGGGCCAAGTGAGACTCGAGGAAAAAGATCAAATCTGATCGACCTGGGAGTAAGAGCCAAAGATAGCGTATCTGAGAGAGCTGATAGTGAGGATAGGGGTGGGATGTACCAGGGTAGTAAGGTCAGTGAAGTGGTCTGCAACGCTCAACAAGACCACATGGCACTCCAAGACCAAGGGTCAAATAATCTAGCAGCGATCATGGACCCGGTGATTCGCTATGAACAAGCATTGGAGGACCGAGTGCTTCTCAAAAGTGAAATGTTGGGGGATCAGGTGACACTAATGGACCAAGTGTCAGAGCTTGTCCACGTGGTTTGCAAGGTGCAACTGTCCGATATCAAGCCTGAGCGTGTGTCCACTGTGGTGCAGGATGTGCAGAAAAGGCTTCTGATGCAGGGTGTACAGGAGAACCCAGTGGTGCAGCAGAGCCCTGTGGTACAGGAGAGCCCTGTGGTGCAGCAAGACCCTGTGGTGCAGCAGAGCCCTGTGGTACAGCAGAGCCCTGTGGTGCAGGGTCTGCAGGAGAGCCCTGTGGTGCAGGGGAGCCCTGTGGTGCAGCAGAGCCCTGTTGTGCAGCAGAGCCCTATGGTGCAGGGTCCGCAAGAGAGCCCTGTTGTTCTGAGGAACCCTCTGATGCAGGAGAGCCATGTGGTGATGCAACAGAGTCCCGCGCGCCCGATGCCTCTGAGCGGCTTGCTCCCTTTGTCTCCCGTCCTCTCTGACTATGTGCGTGTCGTCTGCTGCATGGGGCCTGCCCCTCTCCAGTTACTCAGCCTGCGCTCCCCGTATTCGCCCGCCACTGACCCCCTGTCTACACGCACAGCAAGAAAGCGTCGCAGGCTCAAATGGTCACCAGACCGCGCGTCCAAGCTTGTTGATCATACGAACATCAGCGTACATTCCCATGAGCAGCATGAGCAGGGCTCGGCTAGTGCTGACCTGCCAGCCTGCGACAAACTGATCCCTGATGAAGCACCGAGCTCAGAGGAAATCTCTGACGCTGATCAAGAACTGACAGTGGAAGTAATACCGCCACGGAGCCCTGCAATGCAGAGCAAGGTAAGAGGGAGAGGAAGGCCTAGAAAGAGAGAAAGACAGGGAGGGAGGGTAAAGATTGCACGAGGTGGAGGGCTGGCAGGGCGTGGTGGGCTGGAAGTGGAGGGAGAAGGGGTGAAAGATGCAGTTGCGCGTGTGGAAGGGCTGTGGCAAGGGCTTGGCGAGCAGCGACAGAGGGGGATCATGCGCAATGCCCCAGGGCAGCTTGGGGCAGGGGTGACACCTTGCACCCCGGGGCAGCGTGGGGCGGGGATTGATGCCACACCACAGCGCATTGGCACCAAGAGGCGACTGATTCGAGGCGGTCGCAGCAATAAGGTCAGCCAGCACACTCTGCATGAGGACAGGGGACAGCGCACGAGAGAGGAACAAAATACAAAATGTGACGAGAGTTTACGTGGAGCAGAGAGCAAAAGGAGGAGCGCGAGCCTCATGGGATCCAAACGCAAGAGATCTTACGTTGGAGCCCAGAGTAGGGATCACGAGGACTGTGAGTTCACTTCAGAACTGCCCCAACTCTTGCAGGGGATCTGTGATATGCCTGTGGAATCAGCCATCTGCTCATCAGCTCTTGTTAAAGGCAGCGAGCGGTCTGTAGTGAAATCAGAGGATCAGGAGAGATCAGAGGAAAAGTCAGAGGATCAGGAGAGGTCAATATATGCAAGGTCGGTGGGTGGAGATAGGGGCGCTTATTCTTGTCGCCTGTGCAGCCACCGCGCATTCCCGTCGTTCTACGCCGTGCGAGTACACAGTGCGCGTGTGCACTCGGTGCACTGCGAGGCCGTGCGGGGGAGCGACGAGCCCCCGCGCCTCCTCTGCATGCAGTGTGGCCGAGACATTGACTTGGCCGCCTGGTTGGCTGCCGACGAGTGGACCTGCATCTGCGCCACGCGGCGTGCGGCTGCTGCCACGCAGACGTGCGGCTCCTCACCCAGCTCTCCTCGGTCTGACACGCGCGGGTCGTCACGCTGTCATGCGCGTGACACACCACGTGTCACGATTAAGTGTGAGCTATGTGACAGGGTGTACTTGAAGCACAGCTCGCTCGCCGTGCACGCGCTTAATGCGCACTGCGTCGACTGCGTGCAGCTGCACACGCAGCGGCCCCTCGGGCATGTGGGGCTGGAGGGGACTGAGAGGGCCAGTGGGGCAGCAGGGCTGGGGCACACAGCGAGGACAGGGGGAGTCAATGGGGCAGCGGGGCTGGGACAGATTGGGGTAGCAGGGGGGGCATTGGTGCTGGGGCAGGCGGAGGAGAGCAGCGGCGCAGGGAGTGAGTGGGTAGTGGAGACGAGGTATCAGTGCATGCGCTGTGGGCGACACATCGATGTTGTCGAGTGGAGGGAGGCGCAAGAGTGGGCATGTCCCTGCAGCGGGGGAGGAGCCAGCCCCCTCGCCCCTCCCAGGACTCCAGCCCTCGTGGGCACTGACACCCAGACGTGCATCGTGGCAGATACTCTGGCTGACACCCAAGCTGATAGCCAAGCTGACAGTCAAACCAACACCTTGGCTGACACCCAAGCTGACAATCAAGCTGACATCCAAAGGAGCACCCTGGCTGAAGCCCAAGCTGACACCCTAACTAGTACCCTGGATGACAGTCAGGCTTGCACTCAGGCAGATGAAGAGAATGTAAGAAATTACATAAATGAAGTCACTTTAGGTGCTGATTGTTTCGTTCCGTCGGCCAATAGCAGTGGAGACGATTCAATGACCAACTTTGCTCGCTGCGCCCAGTCACCACGCAGCACCGAGGGGAACCTTGCCGGCGGTGGATCACACTGCGGCGAGAGAGCGCGGCGGGCTGAGTCGAGGGGGGGGCGAGGGTCGCTGGGGTGGGCGGGGCTGAAGGGGGGCCCGGAGTGTGGGGGGAGGCTGGAGTGTGGGGGGTTGTGGAAGGAGTACAACATGCGTCGCAGGTCTGGCGTGCAGTACGCAGACGTCGTGGCTCGACAATGCAAGAGTGGGGGGGATGCAGGCCCCACTGAGCGCGGTCATTCAGGGCACAAGGGTGGGAGCGGGGCAGATGAAGGCCCCACTGGTGCCAGCCCATTAGGGCACAGGGGTGGGGAGAGGGGAGGCGCAGGCCCCACTGGTCCCAGTCCGTCAAGACACAAGGGTGGGGATGAAGGGTGCGCAGGCCCAACTGGTCCCTTTCAGTCAGGACGCAAGAGGGGGGGTAAGGGGCATGCTGGTCCCACTGAGCGCGGTCAGTCAGGACGTCGGAGCATGGAGAGGCAGATGCACAAGGGTCGAGGGGTGGAGCAGGGTCAGAGCAATGAGGGGGCTTCCTGTGACACAAGCAACTTGAAGGAGAAAGGGCGTGGTGAGAGCCAAACAGAAGCTGCTCTCACGAAGCATAGCTCACCCGTCACATGCAAGGATGGAGTCCTGGATCTGATCCAAGGCCCAGCCGTCACATGCAGAGAAGAATTGGTGGGTGTATGCCAAGGCTCACCCATCGCATGCAAGGAAGAAATACTGTGTGTAAGTCAAGGTTCACTCGTCACATGCATGGATGAAATATTGGGTATGAACCAAGGTTCATCGGTCATATGCAAGGATGTAGTCTTGCATCTGAGCCAAAGTCCACTTGTCACGTTCAAAGATGAAGTCCTGGGTGTGAGCCAAGGTACATCGCTCACATGCAAGAAAGAATTGGTGGGCGTAAGCCAAGGTCCACCCATCACATGCAACAATGAAATACTGGGTATACGCCAAGATCTACCCATTACATGCAATGATGAAATACTGGGTGTGAGCCAAGGTACGCCCGTCACACGCAAGTCTTTGACCCGTCACGATGAAGTCTTGGATCTGAGTCAAGGTCCACCCGTCACATGCAAGGATGGAGTCCTAAGTGTGAGCCAAGGCTCACCCGTCGCACTTGCGCCCAAGTACCCTCTGACGCTGTGCAGTGTGAAAGCCGGTGCTGCTGACTCGTGTGCTGTGGACAGCCGCACTGGTGTGCAGCCAGGCAGTGCGTGCGCTGCAGGGATCGTATCCCATCCACGGGCATCCCATGTTGGACACATGATCAGCAGAGATGTCTCTGCTGCTGACATGCGAGGTTGCACAGGTACAGGCAAGTCTACTGGCATTCAAGCTTGCACAAATGTAGGCAAGTCTGTTGCTGACATGGAAGCTTGCACAAGTGCAGGCAAGTCTTCTGCTGCTGCTGACATGCAAGCTGGCGTAAGTGCAGGCAAGTCTTCTGCTGCTGCTACTGCTGCTGCTGACATGCAAGCTTGCACAAGTGTAGGCAAATCTGCTGCTACCGTAAAGCGCCCCAGATCGATTGAGGCTAACGTCAATCGAAAGATGACAAAGGTTGTTAGGCTTGACCTCGCGAGTGAGACCTGGTGCCCTGTTGATCTGACGGGGGAGGAGGGGCTGCTCGGGAGGGGAATGCTGACAAGGGAGGGGGTTGTGACGGGGGAGGTTGGCAGCCCCTTGACAGCGCCACTTGTGGATGCGAAGCTCGGCAACCAAAAGGTTAGAACACAGAAGTTGTGCATGTGTTTTGTAAGGCAAGTATCTCTTTCAGCTGTATTTCAAAGTAACTGGTATAGTCTGAATCTAATTAGAATCTTGTTAGTCTTTATCAAGCAATAGAAAGATACAACTAGCCAAAGTTCACCTGCAAAAATGCATAGAGCTACCAAGCTGGCAAACTGTTGTATTGCAAACTACATGGACAATTTCATGAAAAAAATTCAGGGATGCAAATATCATGTTTCAACTAGATATGGTTCCGGACAGTATGCGTGTGAAACGAAAGGGGAATATTGTACATGCCTCCATAGCGCTTGCCTCCAAAGCGCTCGCCGCTAAAGCGACTCGCTGTCAATTCTCACAATTTGCCTGTGTGGTGCTTATTACGAGAAAGGGTCTAGAAATACCAACATGATGTGCGTACGTGAATCATGAAATAATCTAAGAGTACATATGAGCACAATAATTGAGCAATCTGTCATTGTCACAAAGGTACAGCAGCAGCGACAGCAATAATTGTTAGCTTGCAGAAAAGATGTCGACAGCAATTAAGCAGTTTTTGGCAGCTTGGTTGACGCGATTTTTGGAAGATCAACGTTGGCACACCTTATCTTTTTAACCGCTGAATGAAATTCACTAACTTGGGTTAAAAGTGGACTATTCATTCTAATTAATTTGGCTATATAATAAGTTTATGGAAAGTGTTTATTTTATGCGGTAGTTATAAAAGAAATTAGTCGAGTTGCTTAATTTTCAGACGCGGTATACACTTTGCTTTATCTTTCAATGTTTCAGTCATTTGTTGGCAAGGTGAATAAAATATGGCTAAAAACACTGTCCACTTCAACCTTATTTGTAATTCTGCAGAACCATAAGAAAAGCGAACATTGCATTTTTGCTGCATGTTATTTTAGCGGTTTTGCCTCCTATTAATTATGCTGCTCTTAATTTTTGCGTTTTGGATGGCTGCCCAGTATAAATAGTTTCTGCAGCGTTATTGTCGCGCATGTCATTTTCACAAGTTTTGCCAATTCACAAAATTTGCCAAAATTACATTTACGCGAAGATTTCTTGCTTTGCAGTAATCATAGAACTCCTACAGCACAGCCTTTGTTTTTTGTTTTCATAGATCCTCAATCACACTTCATCTGTGGCCATAATTTGCTTTTAGTTAATCATTGTCAAATATACAGATCAAAAGCATCTACAAAGTGAGATGATCGTTCAAACTCACCCATTGTTCCAGTACAAATTTACAAGTCATTTTGCAAATCTGACTGCATAAACTGTCTCAGAATGCTTTTGATCATTACTGCACACCATGTTCATTATGCGGAGCCATGTTGTTGGCTCTGCAGTGTAGTGTAGCCCATGGTTATGGCTTTGGATGAGGAGTCCAGAGACCTGTGTTTAAGTCCCCGCGCTGGCAACTATGAAACCATGCGTTATAGGCTCTTCAACAAGGCTGTTAAACACACAAGTGTCGCTAGCCGCTAACTCCGTGCCAGATAATTATTTATTTCGTTGGCTTCAGGAAGGGCATTCGGCTGTAAAAACCTAGTTTCTAGTCCTCACAAGGGCGCTAAGTTAAAGCCTGTGTGAAAACATGGATATTAACAGAATAGACGAAAAAAAGGTGTGTTTTTAATCATGGTCAAATTTACAGATCAAAAACATTGACAAATGCACGCGTTCCAACCCTCCCATTGGTCCAGTACAAATTTTCAACTCATTCAGCAAGTCTGACCAGAGGCGTAAATAAGTCAAGAAATATACGTAAAGAAATAAATGACCAAAACCTAAAGTGCAGTTAATACGAGAGTCAGTGAGAAAATAATGAACACCTAAACGTACTACACTGTAAAGAGAGACAGTAGCTTTTAAAGGTATTCCAAATTTTTTGTTTACGTAAAACAATTGAGTCATTCAACCCTATATTATATTTCTGCAATGTCGGATTGAGCTGAGATATGCACCACTATTGTTTGCAGCTGACCTGGTAAAAAGCTACAAATCTGAATGCAGCAGAAGTGTAAATTGTCAATCTATATATAAAATTTTTATGCAATACTGTTGATGCGCTTGAAACTGTTCAATTCTATTTGAATCTGTCGTATTAATATGATTGTTATACTCTCGCAAAAAGTTAAACTTCATCTTGTTGTTATGAGTTAGGCACTTCAAACGACGTTCATTAAGGCCTTGCCATTTTTCCACCACCATCTTTCAGTTCAAAGTTACACCATTGAGCCTGACTGCGAATAAACAGGTTATCACGCACTATGTATTGTTGATTGTGTGTGCAGAGGATAGGAGACACACGACTGGCGCTGAGCCCTGCGTGCAGTCCGACCCTCGTGTCCACAGTTGTATCCTCATCGGGGTCCAGTCAGAGCGAACTCGTGGGGCACGCGGGCCCATCAAACGTGGAAGGAGTCGAGGCTGTAGGAGCGGGAGTCAGCCAGAGAAAACTTCACGGCAAAACTTACTTGAAGCTTCGAGAGGGTCGCATCAGGAAGTGATGACTTGCGAGTCTTGATCAATGATCGCTAGATTAATTAAGTAACTGGTGCTGGACTGAGCTGATGGCATGCAGCGTGCCTAGCTGTCTGTCATGGTTTAATGTCTTACTATAGAATTAATGATTGAGAATTAATAATTAAGATTCAGGCATATTTCTTGTTCAATTCATTATCCTTGACGATGCAATGAACGGATTGCTTAAATATGTAGGGTGACTGAATTTTTGTGGCATTGTTTGAATTATATGTTCGCCCTGTCTGTCAGTAAGAATTAACACTGTGAAGACTTTTGCGATTACTGGCAGCTCTCTTATAGCATCTATGGATTACTGGAAACTCGCTTACAGCAACGATGACTTTACCAATGGGGGAAGTGGTGGGGGAATGATGGTAACGGGGCAGGGGGGCATGGGGTTATGGGGTGAAGGGATTTGCTTAAACCTGCTTTGTCAGTACTTGTGCTATATTTATGAATGCTCTAACTGCTGCGCATATCTATTTAAGTTTATGTTAGGCGCACCTATTAATTTTCATTCCCATTCATTTTCTGTGTGTCGCTGCTTCGAGTTTTTTAAAAAGAGGGGGAAGGTTTATGTCGTTTGATTGTCAATATAAAAATCATCCTAGAATCATCCACTCCACTGCTAGTTTTAAATACAAAATAATAAAGCAAATAAATAATGTTATGTCACGCTATAGCGCGACGTTCTAATACGCTGACGTTTATGTAATATGTCCGCAAAATGACGTTTATAATCCGCTATAGCATGAAATGGCATTTATTTATTTGATTTATCTTTGTGTATTTAAAACTAACAGTCTTAAGGCATTGTCCAGATGAATCAGCATACTCCCCACTTTGAGCGTACTCCACGGGCATTGTTATACTTCTTATTTCACTATTTATTTCTTAATACCTTAACCAAGAACGGGCAGATTGATTTTATGCAGATCGAGTCACATTTTATAGGAGTTACATGATGAAGCATGAAGTGACATTTTTTTCGACTGCTGTATTCAGTATTAAATTTGTTATCGCATTCCTTTTGCAGAAAAATTATGAATATTTGGCTTTTACTGTAGGCCTAATCAGCACAGTGGCGTCGCTAGGGGAGTGCGGGGGTGCGGATCGCACCGGGTGACACTGACGCCGTCACGGAGGGCGACGACCAAATGTGAAAAAAGTTTAAGAGAGAAAAATAAATTATGAGCATTTTAATATGATGAATTTTTGAGCTTTTGAGAAAAGAAAAATGAATCATGAGCGTTGATATGAATGATTAAAAGCTGAACAATGACTGTTAGGAATGTCAAAAATGGGGAGATCGGGAGGAGGTGACACGAATGTAGTCATTGCACTGGGTGACACCAACCGTAGCGACGTCGCTGATTCAGCTAACTTATGATCGTTTATTGATTAACAATGTCTGTTTGAAGGTCCTGAAACATAATAATTTTTTATATATTATGACTTGTATCCATGACAAAATGTAACATACAATAAGAGAACAAAAATACTGTAAAACATGAAATTTTTGCTGCATGTTATTTTGGCGGTTTTGCCTCTCAGAAATTGAGCCACACTTTATTTTCGCGTTTTTGAGGACTGCCATATAGCTTTTTCAGCTTTATTTTCGCGCATGTAATTTTTGCGAGTTTTAGCGATTCGCAAAATTTGTCAGAATTCAATGCACGCGAAAATCAGACACGTTACAGTGTTCATTGTGATTGTGATACTATGAGTCTGTTCATGTTCACACCCCAGTCATCTTGCAAATGTGTTGTTAGTTCTAAATGATAATCTGCATGGCAGGGTTAAGTTTAGAAGGCTTGGGACACTAGTACGCCACAAAATGTAATGGTGGTTAGATGCAAATTATACGCCTAATTTGAAACGGCAGGTTTAGCATTACACTCGCAAATATTGGCCGGCTATATGGTGGCCTAGGTCTATGCAGTTTTTAGAGGTTGAGCAGTTGCACTATGCGTATTTTAGATGGAGCTAGCGTAACGTTGCACATGTTTTATTGGATGCAGAGCATCAGTTTATTAAGAACTTAACGTTTAGTACATAGCAGAACATGACATTGTGTACAGACATGCCATGTCAACATTTCAAATTGAACAGCGGCAAACAGTGTAAAGATAAGTTTCAAGGTATTGTTTGTTAAGTTATTACATAATAATTACTGCAAGGTGCGTTTTGAATCCTTCATGTCAATGCGTGTGCTGCATGAACAGTGTCGTAATTGTGATGAGGTTAATTGTATCATTGTGAAAAGTTGCTTTGTTTGAAAAAGCTATATTTCTTTTGTTTTAATTTGTTTTTTAATTCGTTTGTAAAAGCAAATTTGTATTAATAATATTAAGTTCTTGTGATGACAGCCCATGTAATTTGTGTGTTAGCTTTAAGATCTAACTATAAACCATAGGCCTAGTTTGTAATGCAAAGATAAACGTTACCAAAACCCTTTAAAAATAAATCAATCAGACGCGGCCCGGACGCGTCCGGAGGCAAAGTTGAAAGTTGCCAAAGCGCTTTAAAAATTAACTAACGTTGCTGAAACTGATTAAAAATTAATTAAATCGGACGCGGCCCGGACGCGTCCGGAGGCAAAGTTGAAAGTCGCCAAAGCGCTTTAAAAAATAATAAACTTTGCCAAAACCCTTCAAAAATGTCTCGTCGACCAATCGCAGCAAAAAGCCAACAGAACATAGACGCGATTCGCTGGACAGGAGAAAAACAAGACATGGAGTCTAACATCAATGAACAGAAATGAACACGCTGCTGGGTGTTTGCATCAAACGCTAGGAAACAGTTTTTGAAAAACAGAAAACGAAAATTCAAACTTCCTTTTCTGATTTCAATAGCCTATAGCCCGTAATATTCAGCCATAATTTCAGATAATTAAGTTAAATTCAACTTTCTACTACAAAAATGAAATAGTGAATAGAACACGAGCAAGTTAAGAAAGTTGGTTCATGCATTGGGGCAGTTGCACCAACATCAATGTGCCGCTGCACGTCCTAATTCAATAATTTCTTAATGACACTAAGCGGAAAATCTACGCTACGTCTATCACAAATATCCCAAGATCTAGGGATGCAATTTTTACATCAAAAAATATCCTTATCCAGATCGTATATCTTTCGAAATATCCGTAAATCTTGTGACATATCCCCGGCAATGGCATCACTGATGATGCACCCTAATAAGCAGTTTACCGTAATATCGCTAGATTGTTGCCGCGACATTTCGAAAAAGCTGACAGATCAATATCGTCGATTTCCTCAATAGTGTAGTATTATGATTCCTTACATCCGTCTTTGTATCACAGGCAACAGCTGCTGAAACAGGGAATTCACCTCAGTGACTAGCTACATTCAGTTTTACTTAAAAAATTATAAAAATAAGATTGGTATACGTAACAGCTAGTCTATCTTCCAAACGATAGCGCCAGACCATTAGTCCAATTGACCCATTGACCAGGACCTAGTTGTTCAATAGAGAATGATTTGAAATGATCATGAATAAAGATTTGAATGATCTTGGATTATTCGAATAACTCTCCAATAATGGCGATTTATTTATATATCTTCGATCTAATTTGCGAGATCTGATTGGGTTTTTTGCTTTTTGACCTCATTTTTGTTTTGTGGTTATTTAAAACCAAATAACTATCGATTGAGCAACTGGGTCTTAGTGCTGGCGTGCATGAGAAAGACCAATATTTATTTATTTAGAACTTAACTGACACTACGTCATGTTTTATTAATATTTACCACAAATTTCAGCACAATATATACAACTTGGAGAAAGTCGAATAAAATGTATCTTTTTACGTCGGTAAATCTACGATAATGATCGTTAACTTTCTCAGTGTATTACCACAAGTGTCGACAACATTGCCGCGATAGTTTTAGGTTCGCAGCATGTGCACTTTTTTATTTATTTACCGCAAACATGAAATTTTCGCGAGCAAGCAATTTAGCCGAATTTAGCGAATTCGACAAATTCGCCAAAATTACATGCCGCAAAAATAAAGCTGCAGAAGCTATACAATTGACAGACCCTGAAAAACACAAAAATCAAGTGCAGCTAAATTTCTGAGAGGTAAAATGGTCAAAATAACATGCAGCTAAATTTCATGTTTTACAGCATTCCTCTTTCTAGTCGTGAAAGAATTTTTAAAATCGATCTGCATTTGACAGTTACAGCTGTGAGTTTGGTACCTCCTTTTTTTTGACTCGCATTGTATTTTCTGTATTGTGAGTAACAAGTTACACCTCAACAATATGGTTTGATATATTGCATCCATGCTACGAATGCACTCGTCCATTCAAACAAAAAATTTGGAACCAAATATGAATCTATCTATAAATCAACTGCACGATGATGTTAATTACTTCGTACACATCATTTTAATATCAAGCCCAATCATCCAAGTTCTTACGTGATTGAGTGCAAGACTTAGTATCGCACCGAAAAAAAACAAAATAAATAGCTCAAATTGCAATAAATCACTACGATGACGCAAGTTTGAGACACAGTTCTCAAGCGTTTTATACATCATCACATCTCAAGCAACCATACACATGGCAACTTTAGCTTAATATATTGATGAAACGAGTCACGGTGTCAAAATCGTAAAACTGAAAGGGCTAACATCTTCAAACAAAAAGGCTGAACCAAAAAACCGGATACGCGCGATAAAGCGGGGGTGAACACACCGTTCCCACCACGTTCCAAACTAGCCCTTCCACTCAGTGAATCCTTCAGTTTCACCGCAGAGAAATGTCATACAATACTGTAAAACATGAAATTTAGCTGCATGTTATTTTTGCGGTTTTGTCTCTCAGAAATTTAGCTGCACTTAATTTTCACGTTTTTGAGGACTGCCCGTTATATAAAACTTCGGCAGCTTTATTTAGTTGCATGCAATTTTTGCGAGTTTAGCCTATTCACGAAAATGACATGCACGCGAAAATTTCATGTTTTACAGAATATTCGAGTTTCCATCATTTCTCCATCAAACTTGCAGGTTCCAACCAGCAAGTCTGCCTTGCTAGTTCTAACCCTTATTCCCCATCGACTTAGATTAGTTTTGGTTTCATCCCCCCACACCTGATGGCATTCACTTGGCAGCTTGTTGGTTGAGGGGGTTATCGGGCGACTTGTTCCAGTTCTTGCGGATGATCTGTTTGAGCTGGGTGAGCCTGAGCGAGGGGTTCTCCTCCTTGAGGGCGGGCAGGCAGCGTTCCTCGTATGCCAGGTACGCGGCCTTCATGCGCTTCTCTGGGTGGAGGTCCATATCCTCCTCCCCCCGTCCACTACAGCAACACATAAAACTAGCTCCAGCTTGATCTGCCAGTCACCAAAAAATAATTTTTAGAGGAGTTGGCGATTTTTTTTCTATTTGGCGAAAGCCCTTGGCGAATGTTTTATTAATCTTTAGTTCTTAGCAGCTCAGTAACTGGAAATATGATGATATTATGAGAAATAAATTTAATAATATTCAAGTGTGCTCAAAGGGAACAAACGACAATATGTAACAAATTTGACAAAAAAAGTACGGCCTGCCGAAATAAAAAGTTGTTTGGCAGATGTTTGGCGAATTTTTATCAAGACCCGGATCAGGCCCTGTCCTGAACTACATATGGTCCTCAACTAAACATGATCCTCAACTAACTTTGATCCTCAACTAAATAAGATCCTTAACTTAATATGATCCTCAACTAAATATGATCCTCAACTAACTTTTATCCTCAACTAAATATGATCCTAAACTTAATATGATCCTCAACTAAATATGATCCTCAACTAACTTTGATCCTCAACTAAATAAGATCCTTAACTTAATATGATCCTCAACTTAATATGATCCTCAACTAAATATGATCCTCAACTAACTTTGATCCTCAACTAAATATGATCCTAAACTAACTTCGATCCTCAACTAACTATGATCCTCCACTAAATATGATCCTCCACTAAATATGATCCTAAACTTAATATGATCCTCAACTAAATATGATCCTCAACTAACTTTGATCCTCAACTAAATAAGATCCTTAACTTAATATGATCCTCAACTTAATATGATCCTCAACTAAATATGATCCTCAACTAACTTTGATCCTCAACTAAATATGATCCTAAACTAACTTCGATCCTCAACTAACTATGATCCTCCACTAAATATGATCTTCCACTAAATATGATCCTAAACTAAATATGCGCCTCAACTAAACATGATCCTCAACTAACTATAATCCTCAACTAAATATGATCTTCAACTAAATATGATCAACTAAATATGCGCCTCAACTAACTATAATCCTCAACTAAATATGATCTTCAACTAAATATGATCGACTAAATATGATCCTCAACTAAATACGATAATCAACTAACCATGATCCTCAATTAACTATAATCCTCAACTAATATGATCCT
This sequence comes from Chamaedrilus cognettii, assembly GCA_034695025.1. Lineage (NCBI taxonomy): Eukaryota > Metazoa > Annelida > Clitellata > Enchytraeida > Enchytraeidae > Chamaedrilus > Chamaedrilus cognettii. The sequence continues at coordinate 17,636 of JAQIWG010001373.1, forward strand.
CAACTAAAAAAATTTTGATTCGCAAATATTGCGAATCAAATTTGCATTTGATTCGCAAATGAAATCAAATTGCAATGCGAAACCGCATAAATAAATGGCCTGCATGCAGGCAAGCGCACCTGAGCACGGCGAGAGCCTCGTCGACGGTCCGCGCTTCCTCGCCCTCGATGACAAGTCGATTGAGGTTCTCCTCTATCGGCTGATCCGTCACCAGCACAGCACTAGTCACTGCAGCACAGAGAGCAATGTCACAACACACGCACTCACTCTGTCACTCGCTGACTACTGATTTGTTCACCCACTCATTCCTTCACTCAATCATCGACTCACTCGTTCACTCACTCATTCACTGACTCACCCACTCATTCGTGCAGGCAAGTCATGAACTCACATGACCAGCAAAATTTCAGAAAGCGATTCTTCTTCTTCTTCCCCTGCGAGTTTAAGGACCGTGTGTAGTAACGAAGACTATTAGAGTCCGGTTCTGTGCCTCGATCTCGGCTTTACCAAGCACAGAACCGCTCTCCCCTCTTAAGTCGCCTTTTACAACTCGCCCGGGGAGCTCTGGGCTGCAGGTCAATTCTTCGTTCCCCGACCTGCATGAGTATCATAAAGAGATCCGGGGCCATAAGACTAAACTAGATAGTACCGGCGGGCCTTGTTCTTCAAAAAGGGAGCCTCTTGGACGGGAGGGAAAAGCTTCCTTTAGCAATTTAACTCGGGGCCCTAAAAATTACAAGGAGATCCGGGGGGCCCTGACTTTACACTTTAAACCCTGAGCCGACCGGCAGGGGCTGAGGCAGCTTACCGGCTTGGGTGGAGGCAACAGCGGCAGCCTGCCGGTGGGCGTCGGCCTGGAGGCGAGTGACCTTAACCGGCGCAGCGACCTCGGCCTTGCCCTTGATGGCAGTCTGCTCCTCATCCAACAACTTCTGAACCTCCTTCTTCTTCTCCAGCTGCTCAGTCTTCTTCTTCTCCTTCTCCTCCTGCAGCAGATCAAAGAGATCTAGGATGTCACAGTCTGCTCGTTAATAATTTGGGACACGCTGCAGCTGACATTAATACAAAAACCCCGGACTTGGGTTTGTTTGAGGTAGTTTTGGGAGTTTAACCCCTTAACTACTCATCCCTCAAGCGGCCGAGCTTAGGCGAGAGCGCATTACACTAAATCCAGCCAAGCGGCCCGGTTAGGTTATACAGTGCTTAGAACCGCAGCCAGCCAAGCGCCTGGATTCAATACAGTCATTCAGAGGCTTCTCCTGTAGTTAGTTGACATTGAATCGCTTCGCTTATAATCACAAGTTGATTGGTCAGATATTGAGGCACCAATAGCAACTACATACTAATTATTTTTAGCTTCAGTATTGGCCAAACTACAGCGGAGAGAAAACTGGCCTTTTTACAATAACAAGCAGGGTCAATTTTACTTCCGGTGGTGACCGGTAGCTACCGAAAGCAAAATTGAACGTTGCCAAAACCCTTTTGAAATACTTCCAATAGCGACCGGTAGCTACCAAAAGCAAAATTGAACGTTGCCAAAACCCTCTTGAAATAAATCCTGTTGTGACCAGTAGCTACCGAAACAAAATTGAACGTTGCCAAAATCCATTTAAAATAAATCCGGTAGCGACCGGTAACTACCAAAAGAAAAATTAAACATTGCCAAAACCCTTTGAAAATAAAGGCGATGACAACCGGTCGCTACCGGATACAAAAAATATTTGGAAGCTTTGTTTCACAATGATCTCTTGGGTGTGTTGCAAAAATGCTGCGCTGTGATGTGACGCTTTCTTCGATTTGAACAGCTTTTGCGTCAAAATGTGTGAAATTTAATATGGTAGCTTTGTATATCTTCAAATTTCGTTCTCAATTAACTTTTAATTTTGCATTTATAAATAAAAGAAATTTTTTCACTTCTGTCCAATGCTCGCATTTGGTCCCGTTACTCTAAGCTACGCTGTGACTGAACCCCTGCTGCGATTTGAATTATTTTTGCATTTGGTTGCTACCGGTCGCTACCGGATTTATTTCAAAAGAGTTAGGGCATAAGTGAAATTGAAATACCTCCAACTTAACCATTGACAGTTTTAAATATTGCCATGATGACATTGTCATAGATTCCATGAAACTTCAGCGGGTACTATTTTTTACATCTTTCATGTTTGAGGCCCCCATCATATCAAATTTGTTTGGTTGTTGACTAAACTGGATCTGTAGATGGATGATTTAGTTCAAAACAAGCAGTTTTGTGCTAAATTCATATTATTAGCTTTCATTGGAGCTGAGAGCTGAGATTCAGATTTTGGGAAATTAGACCAATTTTGTTGGCGATTATACCAAAAACTGTCCGGTTTTATGAGGCCTCCGGCTGCCAGCATAATGTTAACGTCATGCTTTTTTCATAATAAGCAGGGATTAAAGAGTTAAGAACCGCGTTTTGTAACGCAGACTATTACAGTCCAGTCTGCGCGGAGGGCCACACAGCGAATCGCTCCCTCGTCTCTAGTCACCTTTACAACTTGCCTAGGGAGCTCTAGGCGGCAAGCCAATTCTTTGTGCCCCTGACCAATTCTTTTTCTGTCCCAGTCTGCAGCCCTGGTAAACGCAAAATGGATGAAAAGAGTCTGCAGGGGATAAACACACAAGAGGTGACCATCGACCAAGCTTCAAATCTTTTCATAATTACATTGATCCGCCATAGCTCAGTGAGCCAATGAGTGGTCCAGTGAGTGATCCCTGAGTGGCCACATGAGTGATTTAGCGAGTGGCCCAGTGAGTGGCCCAGTGAGCCACTGAATGAGCAACAGCGAATGGTCCAGCAAGTCACGGTGTGCCCCAGCGAGTGGCCCAGTGAGTGGCTCAGTGAGTGGCCCAGAGCGCCATTGAATTAATCACTCAGTGGCTCAGTGAATGACCCAGGGAATGGCCCAGTGAGCCACTGAGTGGTCCAGTGAATGGCCCAGCGAGCACTAAGTGGCCCAGTGAGTGGCCCAGAGCGCCATTGAATTAATCACTCAGTGGCTCAGTGAATGGCCCAGGGAATGGCCCAGTGAGCCACTGAGTGGCCCAGTGAATGGCCCAGCGAGCACTAAGTGGCCCAGTGAGTGGCGCACCTTGCGCTGTTGCTTCTTGAGCGCGTGCTTGTCGTCGTCCTGCCACAGCTCGTCCTCAAGGCGTCGCTGCTTCTCCTCGTCCTCCGCGCTCTGCGCCGCAGTCTTGCGTGCACGCGCCTCCACCGCCTTCGAGTTCTCGCCCTTGAACTTCTTCGGCATGATCAGCACTGGTCCCCAGCACAGCACGGTCCTCAGCAAAGCACAGTCTTCAGCACAGCACGGTCTTCAGTACCGGTCCACAGCACAGCATGGTCCTCAGCACAGCACTCGTCAGCACAGCACGATCTACAGCATCCGTTTTCAGCACGAGACCGGTCCTCCGCACTAAACAGGCAGTTCTCAACAAAGGAACCGGTCCTCAGCCCTGGATCTCAGCACCAGTCCTTAGTACAAGACCGGTCCTCAGCGCTGCAGTCCTCGCTCTTCAGCATAGCACGGTCCCCAGCACGAGATCGATCCTCAGTATGACTGTACAAGACTGGCCCTCAGAAGTCCTCTGAACAGCAATTAGCCTGACATACAACAAATGATTTAAGTCAGTGCCGCCTATTCCCGTCATAAAAACGATAAAATGAACAAATTTGAACCTTTGTGGCTTACACAGGAGATTTTTTCTAGTGTTCTTTTTGTCAGGGTTAAGTGACAGACATTGTTAGAATTAGGCAAATATGGTATGGATCAGATCAGAGTCTAAGAAGTAGGATTAGGGGTTTTAGATTTAAATACCAGGATCAGCCCAGATTTTACAATTTAAAACTGATTAGCTTTAAAATAGAATAGATTCAGCTAATTTTTGTCAGTCAAATGTTCAGGATTCGGTGCATATGCTAGCCTATACCCTCTGGTCCGTCTTCACTGTCGTCATAGCTCTCCGTTTCATCTAACGCAATTATAGTAATGTTCATCTGAAGTCTAAATAATATGGAGCTTTTATTCATCTTTTGGCAGTTCAACACACAGATATATAAAAAGAAAAGAAAAACTTAACTAGAAACATGCAGACATGATTTCCACAATATTCGCATAAGATCAAACATCCATAAACTACATGTACAGTGTACAAAAAATGAACAAAACAATTATTTACTCAGGTACATAAAAGGGGGTCACTATATGCTGTATATTGAGGCACGTATGAAGATAGCGGGAGTGGGGCTCTTCCCCGCGGGGCAAACCAATTACAACCGTCCACAACTTGATAGACAGGGTCATGACCTACACACATCCAATCGCAATAATTCAAAATGATTATCCATAATTCAAGTCAACTTCCGTTTTTGCTTAAAAGCTTCTAATTCTGTGGGTACATCATACCAACACCTTTGTCTCAAAACTATTCCACATTACACAGTCACACTATGATAAGGAAGGGGGCTCAACTACCGCTCCCGTTAAAATAACTAAAATTTCAAATAGAAATTTGCACGAATCATGATATCAAACATTTATTTTTTATTAGTAATTGAAACAGGATGTATTTGAAGTAACCGAGAGATCACAGAAGAAGCTACTTCAACCCATTGACCGCCAAGCCTGAGCGGCAAAAGTTCATTGCGCCGCTGTATTATGACCATGACATCACTCTGCCCATGAATGCAGTACGGCCAAGGCCGTACTGCATTTTCGGACGGTACGCCCATACCTATTTCTGGCCGTACCACTTTTACCTCTTGACAAAATGTCTGGCCGTACCACTTTTTTTTGTTTATTGTTAAAAATAAAAATAAATAGTCTACATTGCACCCGCTGAGCGAAGCTTTTCAGGACTGCGCCGGTTGAAGACTTATTTAAGGAGCACAATGGGACAGAGCCGACTGAACCACACAGCACTGTTGCAAGCTCATCAAGATGTTCTTGACAAAATGAATATGATGGAGCATGCAGAGCAATTTATCCTTGCAAGAGACAATCGTCGTTTAACATTTGGACATTTTGTTTAGGTGTAAGCATAGGCCTATGTACACGCCTACACAACATAGAGCAATGAAGCTAAATGTTGTAATTTACAATTTTACCTACAGAGTAAAAATCAATAATTGTATCTCTTCAAAACTTTGATGTATGTATGTACGTATCATAGTATGCATGTTATTAATAAGCTGTTACGGAAAATCAAATCATTCAAATTAATGTCTTAAAAAAATAACTGGTCGTACCAGTTTTGGATGTGGTACGGCCAGGCCTATATGCGGTCGTACTACTTTTCTTGCTTTTCTTCGATCTGGCCGTACCACTTTCCGAGTGGTGGCGCCATCCCTGCTCCTGGATCATTCAAATAACTCTTTATTGAATAACTGGGTCTTTCTAAGACCCAGTTATTCAATAGAGAGTTATTTGAATGATAGGGCACGTATAGAATTGAGTTTTTTTGTGCAGTTTTACACGTAAAATGTTGTTTTTGCCAGAAGGACACATGGATGGTTTAGTACTAAAAGGGCATAAAAGAGGATTTCATCAGTTTGGACCTGTAATCGCACAAAGTTGTATTACGATGAACTCAATTGTACTGCCAAATTTCAGAGCTTAATATAATAAGATAAAAGAGAAAAGAGACTTTTGATTGTCATTTTTGAGCTGTTTGCGATGTTCTCTAAAACTAAAAGTGCATAAGCGCACTTATGCAGTGCACCGGTGAAAATGTAGGCTAATTATTGGACCTTGTTTTTACTTGCTGCATGCTGAGAAATTAGTATTTGGTGAGGCTGCAACGACTCAGTTAATTTATCTGGGTGTGACAATTCTATTCTTTTAATACAGAAAAAAGTGTAGCAAAGCGACGTGTCAGAAATTCCTGGATTTTGGCGTGTCAGAAATTCCTGGATTTTGGCGTGTCAGAAATTCCTGGGTTTCGGCGTACAGAAATTCACGCCGAAACCCAGAAATTTCTAGTATGCCAATGCCCTACTAATGGGTTACGGTGAACAATAATTATTGGCTGCTAGTAGTGCGTAAGAGACTTTATTACAAGTTAGTGCGTAGAGGGCGCAAGCATAAGTTGACGGTAAGTTGGCTGATGCACTGGCTTACGTGAACATATTGTTCGCAACGGACGCTAGGGTGATTTGGTAAACGGGTGTTATGGCCGCAGTCAGGCATATCTAGCGTTTGAAAAACGAGTAAAGCGAAAAGCGAGAAAAACAAAAAATATTTAGATTATCGGTAATCTATTCTTAAATTACCGGTAAACTATGCTAATTTATGGTAATTTAACTACGCAAATTTCTGACCTGCAAACTACAGAACGATACGAAATATGAAATAAAATTTCCAAATCGTGCTAGAATTCTTCATCGAAGAACTTTTTGTCAAAAACAACCATGTTTTCAACGAAACATACCAGGTTGCTGTCATGAGATATATTTAAAGTGCATTTCATGCCAAAATCTACGTTTTTTATAAGAAGAAAATCAGGACAAGTTATCGAATCGGTAATCAATTATAAATTGCAGTGATTTATATTAGATTACCGTAAATTGCCGATCTTAGATTACCATAATTACGGTAAACTAAAAATACCTGCGAACGCTAGGCATATCTGGTACCTTGGCAGGGCCTTAGAGTCACAGACCAGTTGCTTCTATTATATACAGTGCCACTATCAGCATTTGATCACACGCCAATCAACACGACATTTTAACGTGCGTGCTATTTTTTTGGAATTTCGAAACCCAACTGGGGGAGTTGACAAAAACTCGCTAAAATTACCTGCACGAAAATAAAACTACAAATGTTGTATGATGGCCAGATAGGTGTTGAACGATTTGAAGTACTTAATATGCCATTCAGCTTCAACGTACATATTAAAGTTTGATATTGGCTTGTGCACAATGCAAGTCAAATTTTATGTGCACAATTTTGTGATTATCCTAAAAATCTTCACTCTTCAGTCGCAAATTGTGTCGTGTAAGAAGTGCAGAACATGGCCGACCGTAACCTCGTAGTACGGCACCCGTCGTAGAGAGGCATCTAGACTTTCTGAAATCTAGAGTATTCGGCATGGACGTACATGTGCTACAGGTTCATGTATAGGCCTATAGCCTATACGTCGTATGGCTCCAATGCATTCTGACCATTGGGGTCATTCACATTTTACATAGCGCAATAAATG
>JAQIWG010001374.1:0-24851 GCA_034695025.1 Chamaedrilus cognettii
CGTCGAGTGAGCATTATTTAGCTCTATGTCCATGTTATAGCGTATTGGACATAGAGCTAAATAATGCTCACTCGACGTAATCTTGACGGAAAATAATGTCGTTGATAGGGCGACGTAAAAGCATTGTGTGTTTTAGGTAGGCTAGGTTATTTTACTAATAGGGTAATTCTATGAGAATTTTGAATAAAGTCACATTTTACTCAAAATGTTGGCCTATTATTTAAAATTCCAATTCGAATGTTGATTTTTAAAAGTTATTTAGTGCATGCATGGGCCTTTTTTGTAGGCCGACGTTAAATTAAGGCGTAGTCCATTATAAACATAAATGAAAACGACGTTATTTAATATCTAAAAAATAGCTTATAAACACTAGTCCAGCAAACAGTTCAGTGCTAAATTCTAAACAAAACAAATAAATATAGAGCCTCTATAATCGCCGATGCCAAAGTCCTACAAGAGATTCTATCATGTCCTGCTAACGAATTCTGACAATGCAAAAAAGAGTTTCTCATAGTCACTGATCACTAACATTTGCACAATATTTCCACTGTTTAAGTTTCTCCCCCATGTCCTCAACATTTCGCTGCATCCAACAGCCTCTAATCCCGTCTATCGGCCCCATCGGAAGACGGTTCTTGATCGACTTTTCTTTGGCCGCCCGTCGTTCGCCTCCGAGCGCTTGCGCCACGCCGTCGTCCCCTGCGCCTCCTCCCGCGGGACCGTCACCCTCGATCCCAACCCCTGCACCCTCAGCCCCTCCCCCTCCAGCCCCTGTCCCTCCAACAACCCCTCCCGTTCCCTGGGCCTCAGGAACGCATCCAGATCGTCTCCGTATCCCCCGTCGACTTCGCTCGTTCTCTCGCCAGCTTGAGGAAAGCTCTGCAGCAGCGCCGAGGTGAGTTCCTCATCAGACAGCCACGTGTCCTCGCTCGCTTCCTCCCCCAGACGGCCCGCTGGACGCGCGGCGAAGGCGCTGCGTGCCGCGCGCAGCCTGACCGCGCTGGGCGCTTCCCGGGCCTCAGCCGCGCGATCGAGCAGCGCCGCGACCCGCAGCTGATCGAGGGCTCGGAGCCCCCGGGCCGTGCGGGCAGAGTCGGAGCGGGGGGAGAGGGGCAGGTCGAAGTCTTCAGGGTCGATGAGACCGCTCGGGGAGTAGGGGCGGGGGTACTGAAGGGAGGGAGGGGCGAGGGAGGCGAGGAGGAGGGCAAGAAGGGTTGACGTGATCGGGTGCATCTGAACAGATAACGAAAAAAATGTGTTATAAATTTGTGATCAATTTAAACGACCAAGCTTATCAAATTAAACGACCAAATGACCAAAATGATCTCACGCTAGTTACTTTGTGCGCAATTATAGCATTGCGCACACAGAATAGTAATCGTTTTGCTATTTCGTTTGGCGTAACCTAGGACAATCGGCTTCAAATTTGGAATCAATGCTATAGGGTACCTACTAACTGAATGGGCTATCGTTGTGCGCTACTTTGAGACAGTCGTATAGCTATGCAATGCATGACGATCAATATAAAATAATTTCGGACACGCGCCTGCGGGATAATGAGATTGTTTCGTTGGCAAAAAGTTACAGAAAAGGCCTAATGTTAAATTTGACAAATTTATAATAGAGGACTGTAATTGAAACCTGTTAAGCATGTGATGCTCAAATCAAAATTACCTTGCAGCTGGGTGGACCAGTATGACCCTAATTGCAGTTGCGCAGGCCCACGGCTACCGGGCCTACTGTCGTTCCTGACTTCCTGCAGAGGATTTGTCTAGTATATCTTATTCCAATAATTAACTTGCTATATATTTCTCGTTCCGGGCTCAATTCAATTAATTGTAGGCCTAACTCGAACTTGTGATATGTATAGCCAAAACTACATCGAATAGCAAATATTAGCTAGGCCTGTACTCTTATCAACAGTTCTTGTTAAGCTGCCTCTAAGCATAGCCTGTGTAGATTTTACTCTTTAGTTAGCCGCGTCGTTGACAAGATAATCGTCCCCGTATAATCCGATTGTTTTATACACTCGCGCCGCTGATAGGGATGATCCTTGTAGGCCTATAGGCCCTCTACTGCGCCATCGGCTCGAGTGCCGATCTTTGTGACGTCGTGGGACATATTCAACGCACACCGTGATTCACGGTCGCGTGCTGGGGCGCCTTATGATATTATGTCTACACTGCGACCCTAGTTTGTCACCTCCCCCAGTTCCATATATCCGCCCACAGCAATTTCTATCCCCATTCGCTTCTGCTCTGTATAGTCGTTGTATTCGCTTCTCCCACAAGCGCCAAGTTATTCGCGTCGCCCACGCCATGGGCCGCGCGGCCTGTTGAATACGAGACACACGGGTTGAATCATAACTAACACTAGCCTAGGGATGATCAGGTCATCGTCGATGTCTCTTCACCCAGACTGAGTGACAAGATGTAATCTTTGACACGCATGACCCATCGAAGGGTCAAAAAATAAGCGATGTCAACGAAAGTGTGAAAAGTTTTAGCTAAGGGGCTTATAATTGTGATAAGCGTACGCGTAGAGACAAGATCTGTGACCAGGCGCATACATGTACGTGTGACGCGCGTGCGCGCGTGCGTGCGTGGAGGTCACGATCTATTATATAGTCTATGTCTGACTGCTTCAAACAGTTAATCACAATCATGACTACAATGATTAGGATCAGTAGGCCTTAAATCAATTCCCCATTGCCCACTCGTGTGTCTATCTTTACTGATAATCATAATCCGTGATGTTGTAGCATGCATTATACTCAGTGACCCAGCCGAAGCCTCCATAAATCTTTATAGGGCTTTATTGTGGCCGTCACACTCAAGTCTTGGAGACATCGCCGCCATAGTTCTTAAATTCCAACAGGCCTACAGGCTATATCGCAGCCGAGGCTTTTATTTGCACATTCAGAGACGCTATCATTTTAAAATTTGATTTGCATTATAACTAAGCGATTACTGCATAACTCTGCAGAACCGCATCGACTGGGGTTTGCAGGGGTTGAACCACCAACCTTAATTTGTAACCCTCCGTCCTCAAAAAATATCTTGGGTGATCGAGCTTTTTCAACCCCCTCTAAATTTTTTTTAATTTTCAACCCTCAATCTAATTTTTCAATCTTCAACTTCCCCCAGTCAAAAAATGCCTACCCCCTTATTATTTCTGCCGACGTAAGCCCACGTATGGGCCATAGCCCTCATTTATTGCCTATTAGTTGCTTAACGCGCAGGGAGCTCTGGCTGCAGACAAATTTTCCTTTTTCCCGAATCTCCGGGGTTTATCCGTATTGTCTCTACGCGTAAAGGCTACAGCTAGCCTTCTTGGCCTCCACAAGTTCACTCCGATGTGCAAGTAAACATTGCATGATTGTATAATTTGCCTTCCGGAGGCCTGGATCCCACGCGCCGCATCTTCAGCCCAATCTGACTTAGTGCCAGGCTATAACATGTGCTTTTAGGCATAATAGTCGCAGCGCTCCTCGCGCCATCTCCCGCCAATACAAGACCCACCGCTGCAGGTCATGAAGGCTCGAGGGCCACTTGTCCGAGCCATCCTCCCGCGACCCTTTGATTGCCGAGCAAATTTGCACGCCGCGCCGACACTGACAGTCACGACATCTAACCAAGCATGCGTCGAGTCCGTAGATTCATCTCTGACTGTCATAATAGCCAAATAATATTAATCTCCACAAGTTATTAATGGTCCTCGTACTTTTTGCACCGGCGTAAGCCTAATTACGCTATTGAAACGCAAAGAAAAAATGAATTGTTATGTAAGTTCTGTACCCGAAATATAATCTGGTGAATTGCGATTTGCGAATTGCAGTTGACGCTGTGGCAGTGAAGCAGATTTGCTGCTTGTTGCCTTGACAACCGTTCTAAACAACACAAGTTGCGTGGGAGTAATTTATTTATTTTTAATTATGTTAACAGTTTTATTAAATTATAAAACATACATTTTTATGAAGATTATGATCTAATCGATAGCGCTTTAACGTTTGCACTGTGTATTATAATACTGCACCACATAATGTAGCCTTAGCCGAGCACACGATTCAAATGTGACGTAGCGCGTAAAAGGCCTTCACTCGCAATGACGGTGCATGCAAGTTGCAGTGTTTTAATATTAATTTATTATTGTGTTTTATTATTATTGTCAACACAATGTGCAATGTTGCGTAAAAAAAAATAATTGCCTTAATAATTGCCCAATTATTTATAGTTAACGCATGGGCATTTTTGAATCATTTATTTATCCGCTTTAAATTATTTAAAGCGGATAAATATTTTAAAATATGCCCATTAAACTTAACTTTGTTTTCACAACGTGCTTTATCAGTATGTTTTATATGAAACATGCCATTTTCTAATAATGCATCGATGAGTTTTTTTATGCAGGTTTTAGACCTCAATGCAGGTGTTCGACCTTCCCGGATTTCTTGATTTTTTGGGTGTACTTCAAACTATTTTATATAAAAGTTATAATAAAGCAAAATGCTGACCGTTAATCATTTTTGGTCAATGGTACATTGCTCGGGAATATTAGCAAGTACGGCTTGATTACATGGAGTTGCAGGTGTGAAAGATGGCCACGGACATAGTAGCGACGTGGTCGGTGCCGCTCAGTGACAGAGTGCACAAGATCGAGTTTGAACACGGGACCACTTCGGGCAAGCGCGTCATCTGGGTGGACAAAAAGGTTTTGAATTTAAATAGTTTTTGGCCGTTTTTACTATTATTTAGGTTTTATATTCAAAACATACATTTTCACTCGATATGGCAACCTTGGCCATACTATATTAAAAATGCTAATCTTCTCAGTCGCGTGTAGCTTAGTTGCAGGTGTGAAAGATGGCCACGGACATAGTAGTGACGTGGTCGGTGCCGCTCAGTGACAGAGTGCACAAAATCGAGTTTGAACACGTTTCAACCCAGATTTTGCATGAATCTATGATAGTTGACTGCTGTGATTCATACAAATTTTGTATTTCATGCTAATCTTTTTGCATTTTTGCACATAATTAATAATTTGTATACTATTAACTAGTGGATTGTAAATACATTTATATACTATCTATGCTGTAGCCACATATAGTTAAATGACATTCTGTATCGATGTGTTTATTATTATTTGCAATGTAAATGAATGCGCCCTGCAGGAGGTGCTGAGGAGGGACTACATGTTCAAGCTCGTAGGGTCCGAGTCATTCACCATCGGCAGCGCCAAGTGTGTCGTGAGCATCGACGCACTGGACGGCTTCTTCTACACCTACACGCTCGAGGTGAACGGGAAGCGCCTCGAAAAGTTCTCCGAGAACCAGACAAAAGTACTCAAAGTCTGGCACTGGTCCACTCAGGGACTGCCCTTCAGAATAGTACTCGGTACGATTGGTAGTTTGCTCAGCATTTAATTTAACAGTCATTTGATTGTCTTTTATATATGCTTGTGCAGGGATCCGGCAGATTGTGCCCGTTCTTATAGTTTTCTGTGAGTTAAAAGATTAGATGTTTACTACTGCAGTGTATAATAGTTTATTGCCTAAGTAAGGCATTGTAAAATGCATTCTACGTGACTTCCAGGGATCTGCATGAACCTATCTGCAAAATGCTAATTATGAATCAACTAATCCGAGCAAAAATATTGTAAGCACTTTTGTGTGGATTGCAGAGAAGGATACGCTGGACATTTGGGTGAATGGGCGACGGATGCAAACCACTGTGAGCAATCTCTGACTTACTTATATAGTCAGTCACAAGAAAAAATGTAGTTCGTTACAGTGAATTTTGTTTTCAGGGGTCATCTTGAGTGTCTTATATAATCATGCTTATCCTTTCATCAAAGGTGATTGCCGTTTTCAGTGCAGCATTTGTGCTATAAATCGAAATGACTGCTGCAGAACTAAGTTAAACAGTATTTTAACTAAAACATTTCTTGGGAAGGCTTTAAAATTTTCAGAATCTCTTGAAAATTTGCTGCATATTTTCAAATACCCCCTCTCCACACGAATGCTATACTTAGATCTTACAGTGAATTACTTGAATTCCTACCTCAAAAGATTTGTTCCATTAATATTTCGCCTATTACTAGAATGTGGGCTGACGTAGTGCAGTCCCGCTGACATTGAATGGTTGGGCTGGTTGTAGGGAGAGTTTGTGGACGATGGGACGGAGACCCACTTTACGATAGGAGACGGGACGCCGGCGTACGTGAAGGCCATCAGCTCTGGGACACGCAAGCACGGCATTGTGCACGCTCTCTTCATCAACGACACAGAGATCCCCCTCTCACATGACTAACACTGTCCCGTATAAGCAGGGTTAAGTTTGGTAGGAGTAGTACGCATAAAATAGGTGTTTTTTTTTTATTGTAGACATGGGCTAAACTTGAAACGGACAGGCGTGGCACTACGCTTACAAATTTTTCATAATGGCATAGGCCTACGCGGCTTTTAAAGGCAGCGCAGTTGCACTACGCCTGTTTTAGAAGGAGCCAGCAGAGCTATTATATCCGGGCTAAACTTAACTCTACATATAAGCCAAGCTCATGTTTGTCTGCATCCACAGAGGTTATGGTTGAAAGTATCCTGGAGTAACTAATATTGCTGTTTTGCGAGACTTGAGTTGAGGATACGTCCTTGTCATATCCTGTATACATTATACTCCACTAGCTGTATCTGTCTTAATCTGCATACAGTATATTTCCCTGGCCAGTGTGAGCCTGTAAACAGTTTCGTGCTGCTATATCTATCTTGGTTATTGTAGGACTATGCTTATGTTCGACTATTCAAGCTTATAGTGAAAGATCTAGCGAATGAAGATATGGAAATTTTAAAATTGGCTCTGGTATGGTTAATATCATTATGAATGTGTTGATCTGAGCAATAATATTTATTGTTGTTTTCTTAAAAGTAACATGTACTTGAACTCTGACAGTTTCTGCTTTGCACGGTTACATTTCATTTTGCCCTCGAAATTAAACCTTTCTGCATTTGATTATTTCAATTGAATTCGTTATACTTCTTTCAGTACTGCTATCGCAATCAGTCCAGTGGGATAACAGAATCGCTTATGCAATCATTTTATGCTTTTATTCACCAAATTTGGGACAGTGAGGTCGTAGGCCCTAGTAGTTGATGTTATCCAGACTTCAGAGTCATGAGATTAGTATTTGTGACGTTGTTATTGCGCTAGCGTAATCGCTGTGAGAGTATATTTTGAGTGATGACAAATACTGGATGAGCAATCTGGCTAGAATGAAAGTATACTTGTTCTACTCGTAGCCTGACAGATGTGTTGTTGTTATTTCGCTGTTTCTTTTCTCTCAGCTGCTCATAGGTTTCATTGATTGGCTCGCTAACAGTTCCGTAATAAGATCTTTTCTATTGCTATGTTTTTATTTTATAATTGCATTATGTTATTAAAACGTGTCTAAAGTCCTATTTATACTTGCATGCTAAATATTGTATTTAGTCTGAATTTATCTTTTTCAGTCTGCTATTTTGTATTGAAATCTTATTTCTCAGATGTTGCTGCGTTAAATTCAAATCTGAAAATTAGAAAGGTGTTCTTGATCATTTAGATGGACGTGATTTTGCAATTATAAAAAATAGTATATTAACAGGATAATTGGAGAGGATACTTAGCGAAAAATATTGATTTTTGTTTCGGACATATTGGCCTATTGCTCAAACTAGAGATTTTTGTAGGTTGAGATAATGTGATTAGTGTGATCTGAGATTAATGTGATCGTTCTCGATTATTATTAAAATATATAGCATGTTAATTAGTCATGATAGACCGATAGTGTTGTTACGTGTAGTTTTCTCATTGCTAATACTATTTTGTAAACTTTTTATTTAAATACTTTTTACTTAAATGCTTTGAAGTGCGTATTGACAATATTAATTTGGTAAGTTTGAAAAGATGAAAAAGCAGCGCTAGATCAAAGTAAAAATATTTTATAACCACGACGTGATTATTTTCACTTGTTTATAACCAGGTCGTGATGTAGGCCACAATAATTTAGGTCACAATTCATTACGTTTGCCAAGTTAGCTTCACATTCATATTCACATCGGAATAACTTTCGGACAGAATATCAATCCGTCAGTCCAGCTAATATTAATAGACTAAGAATCACATTCACATTCGGAATAACATTCTATTCCGTCCGTCCAGCAAACACCAGACATGAATGTCGAAACAGACAGAGAAAGACAAAAAAGCTACTAAAGTAGTAAAAAAAATCACAAAAACAGCAATTGAATGTATTTTAATTGCAACTTTAAAAATTTAATGTTTAAAAATAAAAAAGTTTCGTCAACAAAACAAAATTCTACAAATTACCGCTTTTTCTTTGTAATAAATAAATAATTTTATATCATTAATAGGCCTTGTTTTTACTGCATATTCAACAATGAAGCGATCACAAAAATTAGTCTTAGCCTCTCGGGCCCCTTTCAGAAAGGGCGCTGAGTCAGGGTAACTTTCACGTCTAACTTTGTCATTTTGCCTTTCCGGAATAGGATCTTCAAAATTCGAATGTTTGAGAGTCGGAAGCAGGACCGTTGGTGAAGTCATTGCCATGACAAAAACATGTCTGTGTTCAGCCTCCTGCTGTCTACCCATGGGCCAAAGATTAAAAATCAAATTCAATGAGCCCCCCTGCAAGAAAAATGAACCAGTTCGCGGGAAAAAATCTTTTTCAGCACCCCCCCCCCCTCCCGCTTGTGAGTTCTCTAGGGATGAGAAATATGTGTATAAGCATTCTAGTCTGTTGCAGAATTGTATTTGAGAAAGTTATTTATTTATAAGTTACATTTTTTGAGAATTGAATGAAAGCAATAATATTATAATTAATCATGAATTGCCTTGAGACCGAGCATATGCATAAGCCTAACTCTCATGCCAAATTTTGTGCTAGGTCTACTGATTTCGTTCGACTTGGATGATATTAACATCCTATCAATCATGATTCATGCAGGCTATTGTTTATTAGGTTTATTGCTTGTTAAATGCTTGTTGTTTATTTCTGGATTATGTTTTCATACATTAATACTTCATAGTTCCATGAATACAGTGTGATCTGTGCGATGCATGTTGATAGCCGAGTGCTACTAATTAGCAGCTTTGAAATGAGCGTCAATGTTCCCTGGTCGCCTTCTATTCTCTTCGCTCGTCGCACTGTTATCCCTGTAATTGCCAGTAATTGCTGCACAAGTCACTCCAACAGTGCTGTGAAGTATGGAGCATTTTTGACTTTCATTGACATTTCGATAGCCAAATGTGCTAATTGCTGCATTGGATGAGTTATATACATATTGGATGAGCATAAATAAAGTTCACTTACACTTTCATTCCTATAATCCCCAAAAACGAAGAATTTTATAATAGGTTTAGATCACAATGACAATTTAAAGTAGGCTAACTTTTATGCTAGGTTCTATCCTGGGCAAATTGAGTGCCCCTAATTATTGCTCACAGTTTTTATAACTCTAGGTCTAAACGCTTCTTGCATGGCCAATGGCCTTCTAGATCTCATTGCCGCTATCTCCCCCAGGTCCTTGCATAAAGGTCTCCACTTTTCTTCATGTGTCTATAATCGTTCATGCATCATGGCTAAAGCAGTTTCTGTTGTCTACATGGGCAGTGATAAATTGTCGCCTTTGACTATTTTTGAAAGGGGCCCGAGGGGCTAGGACTCTAATTTATGGCCCATGGGTAGATAGCAGAAGGCTGAACACAGGCATGTGCTTGTCATGGTAATGACGTCACCAGCGGTCCTGCTTCCGGCTCTCAAATATTCGAATTTTGAAGATTTTATTCCGGAATGGCAAAATCATAGCGAAAATGACAAAGTCAGACATGAAAATACCCTCACTCAGGGGCCGCCCTGAAAGAGGCCCGAGGGGCTCGGACTCTAATTTTTGTGATCATTTTATTGTTAAATATGCCGTAAAAACAAGGCCTATTAATGCTATAAAATTATTTGTTCATTAAAAAGAAAAAGTGGTAATTTGTAGAATTTGTTTTGTTGACAAAATTTTTATTATATTTTCAAACATTTAAAATCAATTTTAAAAGTTGCAATTACAATACATTTAATTGCTATGTTTATGTGAAATTTTTGTACTACTTTAGCAGCTCTTTTGTTGTTCTCGGTCTATTTTGACATTCATGTTTGGTGTTTGCTGGACGGACGGAATGGAATGTTATTCCGAATGTGAGTGTGATTCTTTTACGTCTATTAATACTAGCTGGACTGACGGATTGATATTCCGTCCGAATGTTATTCCGAATGTGAATATGAATATGAATCAAACTTGGAAAACGTCAATTCATTGATAAATCGATGTTATAACCACGTTTTCTTGACATTGCTGCAAATAGCCACTCGCAATTAACCACGGTTATTGACCTAAAACATTTGAAACAGAATTTTGAGCGAAAAAAATATCACGTTGCAGACAACCATTGGTCGATATTTGTACGTGTGTCGCATTCTATCCTCCTTAGTCCCAGCTGTTCATTTTATGGCTTTCTGCGAGCAAAGTTTCTTTTTCCAGTCCGTGCTGTGGATCTGCATCAGCCTAACCCTAATCGACGGCGCCCGCTCAGACCTACTCACTCCGGCAGACATCTCCGTTTACAGGTTATTTTTATGCAAGTTGCTTACTTTAAACTAGGTGGTTTTCTGCGGCTGCAACTGAGCGATAATATAGTCTTTTAGGTACTTGAACATTTTTTAAGCTTTATAACTTGATTTTTCAAAATTCCCAAGCGTTTTTGACTGATCAAGCTTTGTTCGTTTCGTTTTGACGTACTGTAGTGTCCATCGACAAAAGAGAACGTCAAAATGAAACGAATGAGCTTGATCAGTTTAAAATGCTTGGGAATCTTGAAAATCAATTTATAACGGCTAACTGCCGGTTGCTCGACCTCGATTTAAGTGCGATTAAATTTTGTAGTCCGAATTAACCAATGGAAATCTATGAGAGAATTGTATCGAATAATTTGATTGGTTAGTGTGGACCACAAAACTAAATCGAACTTAAATCGAGGTCGAGCAACCAGCAATTTGCAAAACAACCTAGATGATTTAGTTCATAAATATTCGTGCATTTAAGGCATTTAATTCATGGCAGAATCCGTTAGATTTGAACACATCGATTTCTATGATTGCCAATTTTCTATACAGGCAGCGAGTTGTTCGGATGTTCGAGCATGCGTACGGGGGCTATCTCGCACACGCATACCCGCTCGACGAACTGCGCCCGCTGACATGCGACGGACACGATACTTGGGGCAGGTCAGGGCACCTGAGGCTGTCTAGACTCAAAAGGGCCTCATAAATAGCAGGGGTATGATGTATTATTTATTAATAGCAGGGTATGATAATTAGCAGTATTATCTTTATCTTTCACTTCTCAGGACATCCTATGCTACTTATAGGCCAATATAAACGTTTCGCACTTGTTTGCTTATGTGATGCTGATTCAATTAATTGCAGTCTCCACAAGTTCGAATTGAGGTTTGAGTTAATCACTGTGTGCCTAACTGCTCTAACAGTTATTCGCTGACTCTGATCGACGCGCTCGACACTCTGGCCGTGATGGGGAACCACTCGGAGTTTCGCCGAGTCGCCAAGCTGCTGCTCGACACGCTCGACTTTGATCGTGACATTAATGTGTCGGTCTTTGAGACCAATATCAGAGGTGCCTGCAATCAGTTCAATGATGGATCTATAGAGTGGAGATTGTATATTTAATGTGATCTATCTTGTTTTGTACATTTAATGTGATCTATCTTGTTTGCAATACAGCTTTGAATGTGGCGAGATTTTAGCAGGCCGATTCTCAATATGAAGTTAGTGCTAAATTACTTAAGTTGCGTTAAAGGGGCACTATGGCGTAAGGTATATTCGATACCCTTGTTTTTTTTAGTGTCTTGATATGTTTGAAATTGTCAAAATTAAGTATATATGTGACTTCTTTTTGAGTTATATATTTGTTATCTTCTCTTTTCTTTTTTCATGTTCTTTCATCTTCTTTCATCTGTTCTCTATACCATCTGTGCTCTGTTCGTGACGCTGTAAGTGGTTATTGCGTGTACAGTTGTGGGGGGTCTGGTGTCGGCGCACCTGCTCTCCTACCGCACTGACTTCCAGCTCGAGCCCGGCTGGCCCTGCGCCGGGCCTCTGCTCAGACTCGCGGAGAAAGTCGCCAGAAAGCTTCTGCCCGGTGTGGTATAAACTAACTACTGGTTTCCGGCAATTATTATCGCGTTTTGGTAGAAATTATTTGCCGTGATTTTATCAATGGCAGCTAGTGTGTATAAAAATCAAGGCTTATGTAGGTCTTGATGTGAACTGTGTGTGATTCATTTTGCTGGAGTAATAGGCCTACGCTATAATCAATGCTTTTAGAATTGCATTGGATTTCAGAGTACGACCAATCTGTAGATTGGTTTGATGTACTGTACAGAGCGAGGGCGATATTGTTACCGTACATAGTACTGCAAGGACGATGAATTAATCGTTCTTTGCCTGTCTTCCGTATCAATATAATCTATATCTGAAATCACTGTAATTTCGTTTAAGTTGACTCTTGATGATTTTGCTTGAATTTTTTTAGCAGTTTTATGTTTAGATTTTAATCTTGAACTGATTCATTTACATTCAAATCGCTGCTATACTGTCCCCCCCAGCGTTCAACACAAGCACGGGGATGCCGTACGGCACGGTCAACCTCCTACACGGTGTCCCGATCGACGAAACATCCATCACCTGTACAGCAGGGGTCGGAACGTTTATCGTTGAGTTTGGAGCGCTGAGTCGATTGACGGGAGACACCGTGTTTGAGGATGTTGCGATGAGGGCTGTGCGCAGTCTGCATGGCACCAGGTCCTCCATCGGACTGGTAACCCGCCCCCAGACTCAGCCAAGCGCTACTATGTGTCTTGATATTTTGGAGGTGTTTTGCATGCCTTTTAAAGCTAACTTTTAAAATAATAAAGTAAGAAATTAAGTGTAGTTTGAAGATTACTTTAAGTGTTGTACAAATTGTTTTAGAAGATGCAAAGTAAGAAAAATTAGTTATGCTAAATTTTAAATTGTTTAATGGTTTTAAATGGTTCATGCATCGCAAAGTTAATTGCAGTCATCTGATTGAAGAGCAATTTGATTGGGATAAAATATATTGTAAACAGTTTATTACAGTCCGTGTAGTTTTGAATTTTTGATCAACCTAGTTTGTAACATTCATGTTTTCTCTCTATCTTTAATCTCTTTGCTATCTTTTGAGGCAAGGCCATGCATGATATGCATGGGGCAGATATATAGGGGTTGTGGACTATTTCTAGTCCATATCAATTGATTCCCACCGTTTGTAGGTGGGGAATCACCTGGATATCTTGACGGGCAAGTGGACCGCGCAGGATTCTGGGATAGGCGCGGGGGTCGACTCGTACTTTGAGTATCTAGTCAAGGGCGCAATGATGTTCAATTACCCCGAACTCATCGAGATGTTCCACGGTATCATGTCTTTTTCTCGAATTTACTAATTTTTCAAATTAATTGTGAAATCTGGTTTTTTGAGTGCTCACAGCAAACCAGAGAACAAAGAATTGATGTACAGCCCGGAGCTCCCTTTGTGATTCGGAATAGGTGACTAAAAATAGAGTGCTGTTATTTGCGGGACCCCGAGACACTAAACCATGAAGCTATGGTCTCCGTTGCTACACATGGTCCTTAAACTCCCCAAAACTCTAAAAAAATTCTTCTGGTCTGGTGACTGATTAGTAGATTGCGTTTGCAAGCCATTTCTTGTCAAGCTTGCATGCTGTACTTTTTGTTTGTAGTAGCGCTTCACTAAGTCTGGCTACGTTCCGCTTTAGCCATGTGTGTGGTGTGGCTACAGACTACGAGTCTTTAGCCGTGTCTGTGTGGTGTGGCTACAGATTACAAGTCTGCACTGGAGCTATATGCCAAGAGAGACGATTGGTTTCTCTGGGCGCAGATGGAGAAGGGCAGCATCACCCAACCTGTCTTCCAGTCCCTTGAGGCCTACTGGCCCGGCGTGCTGGTCTGTCTCTGTCTGTCTGTCTGTCTGTCTGTCTGTCTGTCTGTCTGTCTGTCTGTCTGTCTGTCTGTCTGTCGATCAATTTACATTGCTGTATAGTTTGACACGAACAGGAAATTTGTTTTGTTTTTGACATTCCTACATTTCTTTGTATATTCTACTTATTCTTTATTTATGTCTGCTCTTGCATTGACTGCAGTCTTTTTGGCGAAGTAAACAATAAACCCTAGTGAATTTATACAATGTACTTGTTGAACAAGTCAGCTTGAAAGCTTATCCACCGCAGTCACTTCTGACTGCAGTAATTTTGAACTGAATTTTATTAATTTGATGCCAAATATTGCATTTTTGTGTTGTGTTTTTTCTTACTTGAAGTTAATTTTCTCTTATTCAGCTGTTCTGATCGTCTGCCTGCAGAGCCTGATTGGAGAGGTAGACGACGCGATGAGGACTTACCTCAACTATCACCAGATCTGGCGGCAGTATGGCTTCATGCCTGAGTAAGTATGTACGGCTTCATGCCTGAGTAAGTATAGCTTCATGCTCGAGTAAGCATAGATGGCAGCACAAAAGCAGTTTTGTCTTTTAAACGGACAAGAATTATTAGTTCTTTTCTTAGCGATACTTTGGCGAGTGTCAATATTTTAAGTTAGTGAGCAATCTCAATGTAAGTTAGTCTTTCTTGTGTGGAGCATCGCTAAGCTGCTGTATAATATGAGCTGAGCATTGGTGGATACAACGTGCAGCTTTGCCTTTGGCAGATACTACAACATTCCTCATGCAGACGCGACAACGGGTCGCGAGTCCTATCCACTGCGGCCTGGTCGGTCGTGTCTTCTATTGCTTGCTGTTTTCTGTTTTTATAATTCTTTAAGAATTGTATTGATTGTTGTTGATACTATTCATGCCTGACAATTTGCTTGTGCGACTTTATGCTTTTTCATTTGAGAGAGCTGCCAATTCAACTGCTTGCGACTGGTTCAGTGCGCTGAAATAAGACATTTTGTGTCAAATTGAACAGTTTGGCTCTAAGCTTGATTAGCTCTTGATTAGCTCTTGATTAGCTTTTAACTAGCTCTTGTTTCCACTTCTTGGTTTGTTCTTGTTTCTACGTATTGGTTTGTTCTTGCTCACTTCTTATTTTGTTCTTTTTTCTGCTCAGAGTTCATAGAGAGCACGATGTATCTGTACCGCGCCACCAAGGATCCTTACTTGCTCAAAGCTGCTGTCGATGTGCTGGAGTCGTTGGAACACAGCACCAAGACGTCGTGCGGATACGCTACTGTGAGTATCTCCTGCACCAGGACGTCGTGCGGATATGCTACCGTCAGTCATATACACTGATAGTTTTATTTGATTGGTGATGTCAACACGTGGTAACAGTCGTTGTGTAACTGGCCTTAGAAGCGCATTACATTATATACAATGTATTGTTTAGGGCGTTTGAGAGTGCATATCCTGTTCTGCTTAGGCAGATAACGAAAAGCAGCTATCTTTCTGTTATTATGTGTCTCAAGCTTAGGGTAAAGAATGCCAAAAAAGCGTTCTCTTCCCTGTTCTCTGTTCTCATGTAATGAACACAATGATCTGTTCTCTTTTCTGCTATGTTTTCATAATTGAGATTCTTTCCTCAACTGAGAGCGGTTCTTGACGTTTCAAACGTCAAGAACGTCTCTATTCTGTTCTCAGGTGCGGAACGTCAAGGATCACACGCTGGAGAACCGCATGGAGTCATTCTTTTTGGCGGAGACGACGAAGTACCTCTATCTTGTCTTTGACCCCGACAACTTCATCCACAACACAGGGGCGAGCGGCACGGTCATCACGCGCCCAGAAGGGGAGTGCGTCATCGACGCTGGTAACAACGCCCTCACCCCCTGACATACTGCGCCATTACGACTAACTGTCCTTTTTGTCCTATATTCTGTTAATGTTAATGTTTTGACACAGGTTTAGACGTTTGTGCCCTAGTGAAGAATGTTTGAGCGGAGTTCTTAAGGCCTGTAGAGGGCTATGTGAGTTTTAAAGCCCGGATGCCCTTCCTGACGCCAACCAAATATTTAAGTTTTTGTCTTTGGGATAGCATCTAGCGACGGTTGTGTTTTTTTAAGTTCTGTAGGGAGCTATTTGTTTCACATGGAGGTTTACCAGACAGACATTGCTAACTGTGTAGGCGGCTTTGTCTCCAAAACAGAGGCCCAACTATGAGACATAGTGAACTGTGTAGGTGGGTACGTGTTTAACACGGAGGCTCACCCGGTGGACATAGCTGCGCTTCACTGCTGCTCGGTCGACAAGACTCGACATGATGCGGAACTGTCCCACCTCAGCTCCCACGTTGACATTCTCTCTGCCATGGACCTGGGGGGCGACTCCTGGGGGACACAACCACCCGGGGGGGACCCCTGGGGGGGCCAGCAACCCAGGAGGGACCCCAGGCCAACGGGAATGACTGGGGAGGGGACTGTTGACAATGTAGGGGTTACAATGAGGGTGGCGGTGGAGAGTGAGCCTTCTTTAGGAAAGGTGGAGTGTGGTGGGATAGAAGTAGGGTTTGAGGTTAACGCGCGGAGAGGGGGCGAGGGGGGAGTTGAAGACGAGGGGGGCGGAGAGTTGCTCAAGAGTTCAGGAGCTGAAGGTGGATCTTAGACCTCAAATTTTGGCTGTGGTGATATCTAGACAATTATTTAGGTGTTCTAGTTTTATTAATCTGAGAGCGCATTATTTTCTTATAAAGAATTTAGCATGCTGTCGATTCTGCTGCAGGTTACAGGATTTGTTGCACCTCTTGATTGCATAGTATATTTTGAATCATTTTTTGCCACTTCATTGTACATTATGATGTGATTTTGATGCTAGAAAATGTTTGAAGTTTCATGCTTTTAGAGATTTGCAAACAATTTTTGAATGCTTTTCTATTTGAAATAGAATATATAGAACCGAGAAGATCTGATCACTTTCATTTAATTTATGTGCGTTTGTTAAAGATTCTCTCTTGGACGCGGACAATGATTCGACGCTTGATCAGGACGCAGCGTCGCCTAATGCGCTTCTCTCTGCTCAGCTGCTCAGCGCTAGTCCTCACTCGGGAACTGATGACCTCACTGGCCAGGGCAGCAGTGCCAAGGAAACACTGCTTGACCATCCACCATCAATACAGAATCCAGGTTCCAAGCCAGCATTGGATCAGGACTCAAGTTCCAAGCCGACGCTTAACCTAGACTCCAGTCGCGAGTCGGCGTCCTCCCCTCACAGTTCGTACATTCACCTCTCGTCGCGGGACCGCATGCGCCACCCCTCCACCCTGCCTCCCCCCAACACCGTCACCGTTCCCTTCAAGCTTCAGCTACCCGGGAGCGGCGGAGGCACGCAGCAGGGCGTGGACAGTGACGGGCGGACAGACGAGGAGCGGTACAGGGAGAGGGTCAAGCGGAGGGAGCGGTTAAACCGGCTGATGACTTGTCCGGCAAGGCCGTTCCACGCAAGATTCGCGCTGATGGGGGAGGTATTCCTTGTCAAGACATAGCCGGTCAATGATGCCATTTACACGCGGCTTCAAATGTAGTCAATTTGATGCTATTTTAAAACCAGGGTTAAGTTCAGCCCTGCTAAACATGTGTAGCGTTGCGCCTGATCCTCCGAAGACAGGTGTATTGCAACTGCACGGCCTTTAAAAACCTACATTACAATAGTTGATTTTGGCGCGAAATGCTATGCCATCCCATTTCAAATTAGGCTGTACGCCTAATTTTAATAATTGAATAACACCAATATAAGTCTTAAGAATATTTATATTGGCATACTATGCCTAACTAATCCTGGTAATAACATTTTTAACATTAATAACATATTTGCCAGAGCGAGACGTTCTGCTTGAAAGTTGCTTGAATGGTTGTCGAAAGTCTATTTAATATAAAAACACGATTTCAAAATAATTTAATTTGTTAGATTTAGGCAAGTGGGCCCGAATAGGTGACGCATACTGTGTAATATTCATTTGATGACTAGCATGTTAGTGCTAAACATGACTCCATGACCAGGTCATATACTCGTGGCTGTACTGAATAGTTGCTTGGCTATAATGCAAGCGAAGTCTGTTGAGCGAGATGGTGATTTCCTAGATGTATGATACCATATAATTTCGAGTCTCTTACACGATTTTTGCTGAACATTTTGCAAAATTAATTATTTTGCTTATTCGAATATAAAATGCTTCCTTTTGTCCAACGCTTATGCTCTTCCAGATGCGCAGTGTTTTTGTTCTTGCGATATGGACTTCTAATAGATTATTTGTAGGGCCACTAAAAAGCGATGTCTCAGCTGAACCTTCGGACTGCTGTGGATTTGCATTATAGGAAGTTTGAGAAGTCTAGCCTGAACCAACTGGGTGCCTTCTTTCTGTTACCTAGTGTACTTATTGTTGACGTTGATATTCTGTTCTGTTGAAGCGCATTAATCTGTTCATCATTATTAACGATTATAATGTGCGTGCTAGATCGTGGTTTGATTGACTTAAGTTCAGTAATACGATAAAAGAAATGCATTGACAATTATTTTAGGACTAAACTAGCACTAATTTGTTTTGCTTAAGGGTTCTTAGGTTAATATTATGTTTGAGTTTCAAATAAATTTAAATGCGAACTCTTATACTATTGTTGAGGAGGGGGGGGGTGAAAACGGATGAAAAGTTTGTGTAACGTTTTACGTAACGTTCCTACCTACATGCAGGAAGAACACTAAAAGAGCAGTAATGGAGAACAAAAAGCTAGCTATTTAAGTATTTTAAATGCCTAAGTGTGCAATTTTAAAAGCTGATTCAGGCTTTCTCTGAAAAATGCAGCATTTGCCAGCATAGGGCCTACCCTAATTATGTAACCACAAGAACACAATAAAAAAAGCATGACCAATTTTAAAATATGCAAATTATTGTGTTATGGTGAGATTTGGATTAATGGCGGCCTCCATGAATGCTTATTGTTTACATTTTTAATAGATGTTCATTTTTAGCTGTAAAATTTGTGATTAGAGCCTACGTTGTAATTGTTCGACGATGAGCAGCTCGGGAGTGTACGGCGGGGGTGAGTTGCGTGTTTCCAAGTGCTTGTTTTGTATGCTAATATGGCTTTTTATTAGTGGCATGCATTTTTATATTGTCTTATACCGTACCTAGAATCATTTCGACATTAGGAACAGCGCGCGTAAGAGGGGCGCTTAATTCAGCCAGTTAGGCCTACTCTCGATCTCGAGATCAAATGCATGTGATTTGACTTGGCTTGTCGTGTTTTGTATCCTTTGATGTATCATTCATGATCTACCGGTATGACTTTCTGACTATATCATGGTATCTTCGACTTGCAGATGAAGTGGGTGCGATCGTGATTGACATTGGATCTCACACTATCCGAGGCGGATTTGCAGGGGAGGATATGCCAAAGGTATTTTTGGCGTTACTTAATTGCATTCATCTTCTGGCATTATCTGAAGTTCTGAACCCACTATACAATTATAATATTTAATTACGTTACTTTCAGCAAAAATGTAACACACTCTTCTAATATTTATGCAAGAGTTATATTTATGAGATTTACTAATGCGTGTGTTACAGGCAGATTTCCCCACGATGGCGGGGGTGGGAGCTGTGACGCAGTCTAGCGCTGATATGTGTGTTGGGGACGCGGTGAAGCAAACTAAGTACTACATCGACACTGTCAACATCAAGGTGCCGCGGGAGGATGTCGAAATAACAAACTTTCTGTCCGATGGACTCGGTCAGTTTGGATCTCTGTGTATTAACGCCAAGTGTGTAACTATTTCACTATATTGTAAGAAAATTTGCGCCCGGCCGGGCCGCTCGACGTGCCGCTAGGGCCGCACGCGCCAAACGACAAATTATTTTGCCGACTCTCTGGCCGCAAGAGTTCGTCCTGAAGAAGCGAGTCAGCAGAACTTCGGCGGTCATTCCGGTCGGAATGAAAAGCAGGGGGCAATGGGAAGGCTTGAGCTCCGTGGTCGATCGAGGGCAGTGAGTGGGCTGCGTCTAGCGGGCGCCTTATTTCGAGCCGCTTTGCGCATTTTCGATCGTGACGTCACTAATCCTTTCCCGTTACGTCATTAATTCTTTAGCTCTGACGTCGTTTGTAATCCAGATAGTCATATTCTGGTGCTCGCGGCTTACCTACTGTGAGTAGCCTAGTCCAATAATTCAGTGCGACGTCGATGCCAATCGAAAGGCTATGCTATTGATTACAGGCCAATGAACAATATTTCTGTGAGCCGTGCTATACTGTAGCTATGTACACTAAATCGACCCCAGAGGCAGGCGATTGTGCGACAGCATCATGTATCCCTGAGCTCCAACGTCTTTGTAATCCAGATAGAGCCGTATCCTAACGCTTGCGGCGTATCTACTGTCACTTGCCTAGCCCAGTCTAATAGTCCACTACGTTTTTGTTTTGGCATATATCCGCTTAATCCAGTATTCAGCGTTGCTTTTTGTTTCGGTAGTTCTCAAATAGATCTAACAGGCCTAACACTTATCCACTCGCTTGTAAGTTTTCTCGCGCACTTTCAGTCTGTCTTTAGTTTTTAATCAGGTCTATGCTTAACTCTTGACTTTCCCTAGCTTCTTAATCTAAGTTTCTTCTAGGTTTTCACTACTGCTTACCCTATTTGATTTGCCTATTCAGTTAATCTACTGAATAATCTAACAAGTCAAAATCACCGACAAACATTGAATCAAACAGCATCGAGTTCTTGTCTTATTCGACAACGAGGCTATAAATCCATTTCAGACGAGAATAATACTCCCAAGTATTCCAAGCACAATGACGCAATTATACACGACTCTACTTCAGCGAAATACTTTAACTACGGTTACACGACATTGTAACTACTTCACTTAAACATCTAGTTTCCACTCAGTAGCCCACTCTCAGACTACTCCATCAAACTTCCCTCACGGTGCGATCGACCACACTGGTCCCCTCGGCCTCCCTGGCCTCTCCCGGACAGACGTCCATCCGCGCAGCAACGCTGCTGCATGCCTAAAACTCTGCGAGACAGACCGACTGACCTCTTTCGGCTCCAAGCGGCTCTCTTTTATACACAGGCGTAGTCTCCGTAGTAGTCTGTCCGTATTGTACAGCAGCCTACAGTTGATCTAGTCCCAATAGTTCAGGAGCCTACTATACAATATTACCAAAAGTTTGCATAAGGTTCAATGTTTACTTAATGTCCAATGTTTACTTAATGTCCAATGTTTACTTAATGTCCAATGTCGACACAAGGTTCAATGTTTACCCAAGATCGGTCCACAAGGTTAAGCCAGTGTTGACATAATGTTCAATACTGACTTGCGGCCCGGTCCACTTAGTTCAGATTGCCGATGGGCCGGCTCCCGTGGCTTTTGACCCCCCCCAAGCTTACAAAGCGCCGCTATAGGCCTACCGGCCATTTTCTCTACAATATAATAGTCAATTCATCAAATTTTCAGTTAAAATGGGAGAGTGTTGGTGTCTCCTTTAATATTTAAAATAATGAATACATTCATTTTTGTTCATTAATTGTATTAATGCCATTTTGCCTTCTATCTGACTGACTGTTAGATAGAAGGCACAATTAAATTAATGCAATAATTCATTAGATCTAAAGTTAAATAGGTTTATTGTGTTGGTGCCTCGATTTACATGTAAAACAATGGATGCATTAGTTCTTGTTCATATGTGTTTGATAACTTTTGTTTGCCTCTAGAAAGTATATTCATAAAATCAACTTTGCTTGCAGTCGAGGACTGGGATTTGTTTGAGAAGGTCGTTGACTACATGTACACGCATCAGATGAGATCGACGCCCGACATGCATCCTCTGCTCATGTCTGAGCCCGCTGTGAGTGTAACATTTTGTCATTCATGAACTTTTGAGAGATGTTAACGTACAATACTCACTAGGTACTAGTAAGTATTGTATTGTATTTAAGGAGTGGTTTTGCAACTACGATGTTGTCAGTGCCTCTTAATGGTTATGCATTCTTGTTATATTGGCTAATATTTATCAAAATTATCATGCAGACATGTCTTGTCGCATAAGTATTGTCTGTGTATGTTACACTGCAATATGTTTGGTGACGAAATTGCAAAATGTGATGAAATGGTGTAGAAATTTGCTACCCGGTATTTTGAATTGAGATTCAGAGAGTTGATGATTTGATTGTCGTAAGATGAATTGCAATTGTCTATTATTTTTGGGCACTCTGAGCGAGCTTTGAGAATGAAATTTGTTGGCTTTCATTGAGAATCACGCAGTTAATGATGAGTTCAGTTTAGAGCCAACCACTTTGATCTGCCGCTGCAATGATTCTATTTCATCGAATGTTTTAATTGAATTTTATGTTTTCTCTTCCGTTGAATCCTCAGGGGTGACAGTGTAGATTGTTGTGTGGCAGTGGAATGTGCGGTCTAAGCGCGAGCGACTCACAGAGATCATGTTTGAGAAATACAAGGTCCCCGCGTTCTACCTCGCCAAGAACGCCGTCCTCTCCGCGTATCATTGCCTCAGTACAACTTGGCCCTTCATTTCATTGAGAGTTTGAACAGAACTGATATTACGCAAGGCAAATGTGTGCTTTTGCTCAAGTTTTAGAATCTATGATGATTTTGTATTTAATGAAGACTAGACAGTGATGTGAAAGTAGATGTGACTGACTGTTCAGCGCATATAGTTTATCTTGACTGCTTTTATTTGTCATTACGGCTCACGGCCCGGCTATAATACAGTTGGCTCTAAATGATTATTTGAGTTTTTTCACACACAAAGATCAAATCTAGTGAGAGAATGTTTCCTGACACGCGAGCAGTTTTTCTCACGGTCGTTCGACTGGGTTGATACTGGATAGTGGTGCTGTCCACACGACCGCCGTGCCTGTCTACGACGGATTCGTCATACAACAAGGTGTGGTTCACCTCGTCACATGACTCTTTAGTTCTTGTTCATATCACCTGAATGTTTTAATAATTTGGGCTTATTTGAAGTTTGATTAATTAATAAGCTGATAATTGAATATCTGAAATCATTATTATATTATGCTGTAGTGTGTTGTTGTTTATAGCCTGATGCTGAGAGGCTAGTTTAGCTAAACTACGTTTATGATCACGTTATCACAGGAAGGTAATGAATTAATTTAACTGTATTTTGCCATTGCATCAAAACACATGTGGTTTCGTGGTCCATGGTGTTTTACAGATCTATGGTTTTTCACATGGTTTTTTGACAGCTTTTCTGATTTTTTGTAGACTGTAGCAGAATAATTTTACATTATTTATCAATTGAGCCTGGTACCAGGTAGTGTAAGTGTAGTAAACAGTTCAGTTTAATGACAAGTGTGTAACTAAAGCTATAGACTGAGACTAGCGAGCATGTGATTGTTCTGTGGCTAGGTGTCGTGCGGTCGTCACTAGGGGGAGACTCGGTGCTCGCTGAATGCAGGAAGCTGCTCGATGATCTCGGAGTCGATATTGTGCCTCAGTATCTCGTCGCGCAGAAAGTAAGAATAAATATCCTGATCTAAGTTAGCACTGCTCTCATTCTGATGCGTTTGCTCCTTATAATTTTAATTATTGAAAAATAATAGAACTTTTGTAATTATTGAAAAATATTTTATAGATGATCTAACTAGTGATGCTTAATAATAAAATAGTTTATAGCCTTGATTTCTTCTTTCAAATTTTTAAAGACACATTTTGATCATAAATTTATTCATAAACTTTTCAGTTTGATATTTTGTAGCAAAATATATTTTTTCATCATTGCCTTAAATAGCATTTTGCGTATGCAATGTGCATGATGTATCTGGCCCGCTACTCTCTTCTCAAATCAACTAGCTTACTTAGTTTCTTCTTTGGCTTCCTGTTCTTCTTTCTATGTAGGCTTTTACATTTTATGCGACAGGAGGCCGTGGGGGAGGGCCAGGAGGCACGGTGGAGGCCGAGGGAGACCCTGCCCCCGTTGACCTCTTCCTATCACGCATACGCCCAGAAGGAGGTGCTCAGAGACTTTGCTGCCTCTGTGGTGCAGGTCTCAGATGGACCTTACGAGGAGGTACATGGCTCAGACCAATTATCGAATCTAGGCCCTCAATCATTGCGACCTATCTCGCCTTTCGTTGACATATAAAAAGGTCACCATACTACGATAGCGGCATCGATCTATCAACTCGATTTCTATCGGCCGTATCTAGAATTATTTAGCTAATTTTGACGACCGAGAGCGGCATCGCTCGCCATCAATCTGCCTATTTTTAAAGCAGCGGGCAATCCCATTTTTCTGTCCCACACTTCATTTGCGGTCTCAGGCGCCTCTCATTTGCGACGGCACCTCTCTGGTACGTGTCAGACTTCTTGGTTGCGAGGCAATTGCCTGTTTTAAATGCGGCGATATTAGTTGTCGTTGATTTTGGTTTCTGCTAATAAATGCGTTTTGAATTTTAGGGTAAGTCTGAAGACTGGCTTATAATTTTTAAATTCAGTTGAAAGCCAAATTTAAAATTATTTTATGTAGTTATCGTGTTAATGCTGTGCACCGCTTAAAGCTTAGGCCTTGTAGGCTTTGTCACAATATCCTTGCGTTTATCATCTAGAGTAATGAAGGAATATACGTGATATGTACATGATATGTACATGATATGTACATATCATGTACATGATATGTACATGATATGTACATGATATGTACATGATATGTACATGATATGTACATGATATGTACATGAT
>JAQIWG010001375.1:0-24832 GCA_034695025.1 Chamaedrilus cognettii
ACACAGAACATTGTCATATTCACAATATCGCTATTGATTATCGTATCTGATAAATTTGCCATTATTGTAGCAATTCGTGAATTGCAAAACATTATGCAATTATGCACACGCAGGGGCATGTGTCCGTGGCCGCAGACGTCCAACCTGTGCTGACACGGAAAATCCACGGGAAGAACGAAAATGATGATGATGAATAACAACCTATCAATTTTATTTCATGTGAATCAATTTATTAATATCATTTTAAAATATGCCAAAAAAAAATAATATGGGGAGATGCTACCTCTCTAGCAAAAAAGATATTGACCGAAGTAAAATAACTCACAATCCTTGACCTATTTAAAGCATTTAAAATAATTCAGATAATAAATTTTACATTATCAACACTAGTTAGTTTTAGAACTAGCTTTTTTCTGCATTTGCATTTTGTTGGTTGTTCGTAGCGAACGGAAGCGATCATAGCTAACTACCCAGAGGGCTACGAGTCAGCGGCAGTGATGCCAGTGCTGGACCTCGCGCAGCGGCAGCATGGTTAGCGCTAACCAGCCACCCTGACTCTCTTTTGGATATTTTGCTTGTAGTATTTATAACTTAGGCTCTGATAACTTCAGTGCTGTACAGTCAACTAGACCACTGTAGGGAGAATCTGAGATATTACATAACCATGAGATGTTGACAACTAGTTACTATGAATCCATTGAGTCTTTGATCTCAATGTCTTCTTTGCTTTAAAAACTAATCGCCTTTTTTTCATCAATTATGTTAATGTCAGTGTTTTCACTCTGGTTAAACGTTTGCCCCATGATGAGGACTGCTGGAGCTAAGATCTGATGCCCTTCTTGATGCCAACAAGGCCTTAATGAATAACTATCTAGCAAGGTTAGCAGCTGGTGCAACTTGTGTGTTTTAGAGCCTTGCTGAAGGGCCTATGACGCTATGGTTTCATAATTGACTTGAACCTATTTCTCTGAAACTAGCGTCTGATGGGGGCGGCTGCAGGGTTGTCTTTTTGGAGAGGCAACGGCGAGGCCACAAAATTTTGGGGAGGCTACATTTCTTTCCTCTAATGCAAAACTCACGAGCTGGAGGGGGGGGTGCTAACAGATTTATAGATAAAAAAAATTGCACACTATGTGTCTCTACATAACTTCCTACTACGGGTTCCAAACACCGTTTATCCTATCTCAACTTCTAAACTCTAACCTATCAAACCTTCTGAATTTCAAGTGTGGAGACCACCCCTTAAATTTCTGGGGAGACCAACACCACAAAAATTACACTTTTTTCTTCTTTCATCATAACATCTCAATACCTATAACATTACACTTACATCTTTGGGAGACCATTTCACTTTTTTTGGGGAAGGCTAGATCTCTATTTGGGGAGGCCTGGCCTCATATGTGATCCCTTTAAAACCGCCACTGGCTTCCGACCCCTTAACCACTACACCATAGTGCCTCTGCCTTCACATTCTCCATGACATTTTGAGTTAGTGCAGTGGTTCCGAAACTTTTTGTGCAGCGTGCCACATTTTTGTCCAACAAGGCTTCATGTGCCACTCAAAATGTAAGTCGCCAACAAATTCCTTCTCATGCAGAACTCACGACCGGGGCGAAGGGGGGGGTGCTGACAGAAATTATCAAAGCCGTTGACAGTCTTTGTCTCTTTCAACCACTACTCATCCACTTTGGCCTAACTATACCGAATTCACGTTTCCGTAGCAATCATCAACGTCACATCACAAGTTACAGACTATATTACAGCCACAGTGGCACGCCTAGCAACATCGAAGAGTGCAACTGTGGTACTTTCAGCGGCGGTTCCGCATGCCACTTCAAAAGTGATGGCGTGCCACTTTTGGCACGCATACCACACTTTGGGAACCCCTGAGTTAGTGCAACTTAGTGGTCCAGAGCTGTAGCTCATCACAGTTAGGCCTACTTAGTCTATCCATTGCACATCGATGTTAAAATTGTAATGAAGGACGGAGGCAGAAAGTATCAGTTTACCTCCAGAAAACCACAAAATGAGGTTGAATGCGATTGAATCTTGTCTGGTGTACATGTATATAAACGTGGAAGGAGGCGGTAGAGAGCGATATGAAGGAGCGAGGCATGAATAGAGTGATGGCAAAGAACCGAGAGTTGTGGGGGAGTCTCATCGTGGGAAACGTCCAGCCTGTGTTGATTTGGAAAAGTGAACGTAAAACACAAATGATGATGATGGTGTATTGTTTTTGTCAGATTATGAAAATTAATTTAACTCATTTTTATAGCTTTGAAGATCACAGGAATGGTAAAATTAACTCTGAACAGTTCTTTCTCCATATCAAAATTGAGAGAAAAGGTTGTTTATAATGTGAAAGCTGAAAGGAGAATTAGTTTGTCATAATTGCCCAAAAAAAAAGAAAAGATAGAAGGGAGGGGGGGATTAACCTGCCAGAGCCAGAGTTAATGCCTAGTCTTCTAGGCCTGGCGCTAGTTGAGCGCAGATATGCGGGTGACGGGCCCTCATAAACACTGGACCGATGTCATTGTTTCCTTAACTGATCAAGTTTAGGCTTAGTTGTTCCTTCTTGTTAAGGCCTCTCAGCTCCTGATACTCCTCGTGGGGTCAGGGCACATCAGGACGTGTGTCCATGGCACAGACATAAAACCTGCGCTATCACTGAAAATGGGAAAATGGACGAGAAAAACGGAAATGGTGATGATGAATTGGTCACTACAATTTTCTGGGTAATAAACAGATTCATGAACATCTTTGCCATCTGCTAACAATCCTTTGAGATCCGGTTGAGTTTTGGTGTCGGTCTCATAACCTGCGGTGGTTGGTTGTCAGTCCCAGAACCTGTGGGGGCTGGTTTTTGGTTCAAAAACCTGTGGGAGATTGGTTGTCGGTCCCAGACCCTTTGGAGGGCTGGTTGTCGGTCCCAGAACCTATATGGGGGGGCTGGTTTTCGGTCCCAGAACCTGTGTGGGGAGGTTGGTTGTCAGTCCCAGAACCTGTGGGTCGGGTGTGGGGGGTTGGTTGTCGGTCTCAGAGCCTGTGGGTCGGATGTGGGGGTTGTCGGTCCCAGAACCTACTGGGGATTGGTTGCAGGATGGCTGCCAATATCTGCTATGCACTACGTGGCCGATCTGCTCAAGATGCCGCGCATGAGGGTGTACGAGGTCGCCACCTTCTACACCATGTACAAAAGGTACACCATACTACACCATCCTTGTGCTGGGCATATAGTGAAATCTTGATCAGCGCTCAGCGCAAAAGGTACTGTTGTATCTTCTTTCACAATTATTTTGTGATACAATTTAGAATGCAGTTGGTCTACTTCCTCAAGTTGAACTACGTTAATTAAAGGATCAGTTTAATTTATTTTATGCATCTAGCTCAATGCATCATTTGAAATTTTTGATAATAAAAAAAAATAAGTGTATACTGTTACAAATGTTATCCGCTCTCCTTTACAGTTTACAGTATTGGTATAACAAAGAATATCTCGACAACGTTTGAACGGTAAGCTATTTACGTCTTGTAGTTGAATATGACTACAGATTGACAATGGATTTAAAGTAAGACTACGGTGTTGGGATGCTGTGTGCAGGGAGCCGGTGGGGAAGTACCACCTTCAGATCTGCACGACGACGCCCTGCATGCTGGGGGGCTGTGGCAGCACGGTCATCCTGGAGGCCATCAAGAAGAAACTCGGTCTGGCTGCATTGCTTGATAACCTATTGGCTCATCCTTTATTATGTAGACACGAGGGGTTGGTAGCTAGACCACAGCGAGCGCTTGATTATGAGGGGGTCAGCAGCATTTATTGCGTATGCTTTGGGGGGGCTTAGATAAAAAATCCGAATACAAACTGAGCTCATGCGATGAGCATTAAATGCTCCTTGGTAGTTAAAAGATGCAGTTCTTAGCCTTAGACTGCTTTCATATAGCAGTATTGTGTTGCACTTTGCAGGGGCAGCGAGTCAAGAATGACAGTCTGTTTTAGTGGTAGGCCTAGACCAGTGGTTCCCAACCTTTTTGCAATGCGGGAAAAAAAACGGTTTCCGCCAGCCTTCGCGGGCAAGACATGCAGTGCATGTTCCCCACCCCGGCTCCCCGCCACCCACCCCCCCCCCCCCATTCACTTAGGACGCAAAGCTTCCGGCTTTTATGGTCAAATGAAGCTGGTAACCATCACAACAAATTTCAGTCATAGTAACTGCTCCCCCCCTCCGCAATATTTATGTCAGAGCAATATTTTTTTCTCTGATGTTGATTAATAGCTATGCCTATACGCATGCTGCAGACTATCAACTGAAACAGATTTTCCATTAGAAAAGGCCTCTTAACATTTTGTGAAGAAAGAAAACCTCACAATTTCCTTCAGGTATTAATTGCCTCATGGTCGGGGGGTAATTCTACAAGTGTCAGCGGGTAAATTTTCACCTGCGGGAAACGCGTGGGAACCACTGGTCTAGACCTATCACATTGAGAACGAACTCTCGCCGCTGTCGCTATCCTTGATAGGGGAGGTGAGCAAAGCATAGAAGCCTACTTTGGGGGGTCGTCAGAAAAAATGCATCGACGTACAGGGGTGTACGATTTCGTAAGTTTTTGCATACGTAATTAATGGATGAGCCCTAGTTCTGTGATAATTATAACATTTATCTCGTGATTCTCGTCTCGGCGTGTTTAAGCGTGGAGTTGATCCCTAGAAATCCAGTGCAATTATACTGAAAGATAATACAATGGATTTCATGAAGTTGAATTTTTTTCTGCAGCATTCAGGTCATAATAGTTCGATTAAAAATCCAAAACGATTCGTGCCAATATCGCTAATTTTTCCACAGTTTGTACGCAGAATATCTTCTCATGTTGGTGCGTGATCGAAAGAATCGCCGATATTTCACCTATTAATTAATGTTCATTACTTACTAACTTATAACATTGAAGCCGAGTAAATTAATTTTTTGGGATTAATATAACTTTAAACTAAGAGATAGGCGGGGTTAAGTTTAGGAGGCATAGTGCGCCTAAAACAGGTTTTTTTTTATTGGAAACCAAATTAGAAAGGGTTAGGCATAGAGCTACGCCTAGAAATGGTCGAGCGAGGCGTAGGGCTACGCGTTTTTTGAGATGCGGTGGCGTGGCCGTTTGCTGTATTAGACGGCTAAGGATAGTCTTTTTTTGTCGATTTCTCTCTTGGGTTACAGATTGACCGAGAGGCTCTATACTGTGACATTAGGGCCATAGCTGTAGGTTATAAAATAGACAATGACTGGTAAGAATGGAACAGAAAACTTCTGTCCACACCCGCCCGCCCCCCCCTCCTCGTCGAGAGCTCTCATTGAAGATGCAGGCTACGCCTGTTTTAAAAGGCTTAGGTGTAGGACAATGCCTGTTTTATCAGAAGGAGGCGTCGCGTTACGCCGGTTTCATGAGCCCTAAACCGAACTCTGGAGATAGGGCTTCTGTATTTTTGACTCCAGTCTAACGACGGACAATCACCTTTCCCCCACACCCCTTACGTCCATGCGTTATGCATTTTTTTGGACAAGATTGTGCAGCTATAAAACATCTAAGACTAAGGCTATCTGGTTGTGTGATGATGGTGCAGGCATTGATGTGGGACACACGACCAAGGACAACTTGTTCACTCTCAGCGAGGCCGAGTGCCTCGGTGCCTGCGTCAATGCACCGATGATTCAGATCAACGACACCTATTACGTAAGTTGTTTTCAAGCGTTGATACCAAATTTATATGCATCTATTTTTGCGTTGATGCCAATTTTTATGTCTAAACGTTTTCGTAGTCATGTTATTTGAACTGTGGCATTATAGAGCCCCAAGTTCAAATTTACTGTCTTGCCATGGACTTTTGTAGTATGCTCGTTGATGTCTGCGATTGTGGCAATTATCTGTTTACTAAATGAAACTGAATTCTTTTACTTCGTTTGGATGTGACTGAATCCTCGTTTGTGAACACTGCAGGAAGACTTGACTGTGGCCGACATGGACAAGATCATAGATGAGCTCAAGGCTGGCAAAGTACCACCGGCTGGACCCCAGTATGTACAGCTGTCAAGAATTTTATAATTCAAACCAACTTTTGTAAATTTTTGTGTTTGCTTCTAAGTTGAGGTTCAAATTGTAAGGAGCTCTTACATATTCTAGATGAGCGATTAGCCCCCCCTCCCTCCGATCGCAAGTTGCTCAGCCCATAGAACCAACTACACAACCATACCGTTCAGCAAGGCTGTTAAACACACAAGTGTTGCTAGCTGATAATGATCGTCCAGGGTAATTTATTATTCTCGTTGGCGACAGGAAGGGCATCCGGTCGTAAAACCCAGCTCCAATATAAACGTCTAACTCGTGTTAACATGGATACGGTGTTATAGGCTTGCCTGCAATGCATTGATGGCAAAAACGATGATTATTTTATAGATCTGCGCCACCCACCATAATTTATTTTTAGTTATAAATTTCACTCCTGTCCGTTTTATACTAGGCGTACAATTTGTATCTCTAACTTTTAACCTTTAACTTACTACGTCTGCCAAACTTAACCGTCTATGCGTTAATGCTAATAATGTTGATAATTAAACTGGTACCACGCTACTAGTACAAAATAATCGACCCGGTGTTGCGCTGATTGTTTATTAAACCGTCTGCGAAATCAAGTGAATGGCAGTGATGTTTGTGGTGCAGGAGTGGTCAGGGAGGCCGGTTTGCCTCGGAGCCCGCTGGAGGCCTCACTTCTCTTACGGAGCCGCCCTATGGACCGGGCTTCAGATGCAGGAGTGATCTATAGGCTGGACAGATATTTCGCGAATTTAGAATTAAATTTATTCAAAACCGGAGTGGATTTGACGAGTAATAAGTTCTACTGTTTGCTTTAAAACATGGTTAGGTATACGTTATACAATGTTCAACTTCAGTTTGAATGTGGAAACGTAACTTAGATAAACAACTGGTAGGCTAGCAGCAAAAACTGGATGTCACACCAACGTTGCTGGATACATGATATGCTAAGATTTGAATTCTGTATCGCTATAAAAATTTGACATTTAGAAAACACTCTTAAGACATTTGACAGAAAAATTGTGAACCTGAAACCCAGGAAGGTTTCGGGTTCACAATTTTTCTGTCAAATGTATTTGTGTTTAATTTTTCTAGCTTAATTGATGCGTATTAAGTTTCATATTTTGCTAAATGCTAATGTGTTGCTCCATAAGAGAAGCTAATAGCTTCATTATCATTATGGAGCAATGTAGGGATGGGACAATGACTGAGCTGGATGAGACTTCGTGCCAGGGACCCGCGATCTAGCAGAACACTACGAAGACCGGTTTAATTTAGATGAGAAAAGGAAATACAAAATTTGCACGCATAATGTTAATGTCGATCTACTTGTATATCGTGGGAGCAAGAGCATGAAAACTAAATGTTGACTATGAGTGAGAGCAAAAGAGAATAAAAATTGCATTTTAACATTAAAAGTAGATCCAGCGGAGTGAAAGTCCTGAGAATCCATGAAGTAAATTTAAATTACATAATTTAATTGCAGACCATCCATACAAATTAACCTACTATAATAATAATTTATAGGTTCGATACTGCTTCATGCTTTGAGAAAAGTATTAGCCCCCCTTTGAGAAAAGTATTACAAAAGCATTAGCTCGGTTTAGCCTTCACGAAGTCGGCGTAGCGCTACGCCTCCCTCTTATAAAACAGGCGTTGTCTTACAGCTAAGCCTTTAAAAAAAGAGTAGCTTTGTAATGCAAAGTAGACTAATTGTGCGAGTAGATCTTGGACGTCGCCGCCAGTGCTGTAGTTGCCATGCGACGTTCAAGTTTCTGACAGCGTCCAGCCAAGGGCCGCTCCAGTGTGGATACCGCATACGTGGAGCCATGGTAAATGGGCCGCTGCATGTGAAGTGAGGGCCGCTCGGACTAAAAAAAGCGAAATAGCGACCCTCCGTAGCAGAAAAGACAAGCTACAACCCTGGTCGCCGCCGATAAGACCTCTCGACGGGGGGGAGGGGGGGGACATTGTTGCCATGCTTCGTCAATTTTTAATTTGATAGCTTTCATGCCTTTCCGTCGCCGTAGTTGGTAACTTTACTGATAAATCGACAATAATCAGCTATCCTTAACTATCTACCACATGAAACCGCTACGCCACCGCATATGAAAGAACGCGTAGCCCTACTTGTTCACTTATTTTTTTGGCGTTGCGCTGCACCTACCCCTGTCTAAATTGACGTAGTTTCTAAAATACGGTACCCCTGTTTTAGGCGTACTACGCCTCCTATATATAACCCTGATTATTATTAGGCTATACATCAAATCAATAGCACTGGCTCAATTCTATTTTCATGTGGTTGAAATTCGATTATGATGTGGAGACTAGAGAACATGCCAAACAAGTACTGCATTGGTTGATAACGCATATTACTTCAGCAATTTCACATTTGGTAATGCAGGTTTTCTAAGTTCGTTGCTTCTACAAGACTACATTCAGAAATTTCTCGTCACTCATGCGCAAGTTTTTACTATAAAAATAGTAACGATTACATTATCGTTACACAATTACGCCTACCTAATCGCATGAATTAGCACAAATTAAATGCCAACAGGCACAATATAACGATTCAAAATTCACTGTCAAATTCATTATTCATTATTTGGCACTAACCGTAAGCCAGTCCAAAGGACTGGCGGCCTAAAGGGAATGTATCATAGGGCCTATATCGATAACTATCAGTAGACTATGATAATAAACATGTTACCGATATCAGAACCAGTGAAAGAAGTTGATAACAGTAATCGTCGCTATTATGTCCTCTGTTCACAGCCCATTCGCTAGTGAAGTTGTTGTTCAGCGACGCGGGCTCCGAAATGGTGCGGCTTTAAATTGCTACCGGCGTCACTGGTTTTGCGGCAGTGGCTCTTGCTAGCAGCTTATTATTCCAAAATGAGCTATCTTTGGATCGATCCTAATACTAAGTGTTCCTTCTTCCCTTCGTTCTACATTTCCTTTCATCTCCCCCCCCCCCCCCGCCCTCTATATATAGCCTACAGCTTAGATACTAGTCGTATTACTGCTAGATACTGATACATGGAGGTCTTACGCAAACGTATTGTGCATATCTACACTTCAAACAGATCCCTGAGAGTCACATACCCCTCCTCGTTTCACCATGTTATCACCATGACGCCAAATCTATAGAAAACTGGGGACACCAAGTTGAGTCGAGGTCTTAAACTGGGAGTGCGTGTTATCATCTTTAGGTTGAAACCGTTTCGCTTTAAACACGTTCACTCATTAGATCACGCTCAGCGCGGAGTGTTGACAGCGTCTGAACTGTGACCTGTGAACTCACAGCGGTCGGGCGTGGATCTGGCGCGCCAATTGATACCGGTTTCAATAAGCAGCGCATATGCGTGGTATCATCTTTCAGCGATGAGAGC
Source organism: Chamaedrilus cognettii (assembly GCA_034695025.1). Classification (NCBI taxonomy): domain Eukaryota; kingdom Metazoa; phylum Annelida; class Clitellata; order Enchytraeida; family Enchytraeidae; genus Chamaedrilus; species Chamaedrilus cognettii. Next base: position 9,468 of record JAQIWG010001375.1, read on the forward strand.
ACTGTCGCAACACTGCAGCTACACACAACCAATAGGCCAGGCAGCATATAGCCTACTGTCAGTACAGGTATAATTGGCGTAGACCTTTGTTGCAGTCGGATCGCTCACCGTTGCAGTGTTGCAATAAAAACTCAATATCACGGCAGTTTAGGAAGAATTGTCTAGAAGAGGGCTGGACCAATCCTCTGACCTTTTTGTTCATTGAGTAATAGTTCATTAAACCTTATGATTATTACTTGGTCAGTGAATATTAAAACAAATGCGAAGCGAAGCGCATACTAATAAGCGCAACATATATGATGCCTAGCCTACAGATGGATGGATGCCTTGCTCAAACGGCTTATACGCTTACATAAATACACTTCAGGGCTCTCAATAATCTGAAGATTGACGAAACAGACGACCACAGATCAGTTTAACACTGTGTCTGCAACACGTATGCTAATGTTTTACTATAGCAGCCCAGAATGTAGGCTATGGGATAGCCCGTTGTTTACAAACTGAGCTTAGTTAACCAAGTTTGCAGCCTATACTAAAAAATAAGTTTACTTAGGATGGATTGGATTCCTGAAAGTCAGCTACCCTCCTCGTTGCACGCCCCCCCCTCTTCCCCCGCTCCACCCCCTCCCCCCCCGTTCTCTACAAAAAGCCTACAACTCAATTGGAGACTACAGTCATGCCCCTCCTCGTTTCACACGCTACCCAAGCTCTCTAGCTGCAACCCCCCCTCCCCCCCGTCTTCAAAAACAGACTGAGTCTGTCTCGCGGCGCGCGGCGGGTGAGTCATTAATTGCTTTCATGCCTCGTCGCGTCGTCGTCGGCGATATCTGCGGTTTTATAACTTTTACAGCGGGCGCGTTTCTTTACAGTTAGCATAAAGTATTGATGGAGTGAATCTACAAACTCAAAACTTTGACAAAGGTTCATATTATCATTTTGCGAGTTAATTTCGTGTTTTTTGGGTCAAAATTGGACCACAGGGGGCAAAACGCATAGGTTAACACCCATCCAGACAGGACGATTCGCTCCTTATATGTAGGATTATATAGAACATCTGAAAACGTCGACTAAAGTAAAGAAGACAATCAAACTCTAGCTCTAACTTATCCCTACCCTAACGCAGACTTAACTATAACTTGCTGATCATATAACGCAACCCTAATCCTAACAAAACCCCTACAAAACCCCTGAGCCATCCTCAAACCAAATGCATAGTAAATATATAAACTATTTTGGTCTAATGAGCCATCAGGCTATTATTAGAATTTATCAGCATTAGCAATATAACAGGATCATTACGATGTGTATCAAAATAAACCGACGCCAGTGGAGGCTTGTGATTGGTTGACCAGCAAACTGCGCGTAGATGCTTCTCTCGAATGCGGTCGCCATCTTGGTAAATGGCTTTACTTTGTCTTTTTTCGTTATTGTGTAGTTGAATTCCTGTTCATTTCTATCGAGATCGGTTCGGATTTCTCCTGACTTTTCACAAATTTTCAAATGTAAATCATGCTAAATAAGTTGTAGAAAGAAATAACAAATTAAATATATGCAGTACTAGCGATATTGATATAGAATTGGTAGAGGGAACCTTTATTAATTAATGCGCACGATAATGCTTAAAAAAACCTTAAAAACTACAACAATTGGCGAAAGTTAGCTTTAGCTGATCCGATGTATCATTATACTAATCTTTAGAGTTACTAGTTATGTTATATTACTTATATTATGCTACCGTGTCGTACTACCCAATTATCGTATTGTTTTCATACGGTTCTTCTCCAGTTTGAGACCCAAGCAACGCATGAAGACATTGAGATTAATTCTTTATCTCTAGCTATTGCATCTTAAATTAGCTTTGGAGCGCTAACTGGTAAGGAACCCTATCATACGCTCACTATGCAATCTAAAATATAAGTTTTTAAGCACTATTATAATAATCGAAAGTAACAACGTTTTGTCCTTCAGGCCATCTTCAAATCTGCAATATTGTTCCATAATTTGCTGCATCGCTGAACAAGAATATAGTTGAATCGTGCTCAGTGCTTTGGATCTAGCGCATGGTTCCTAGGCGAGGATGGATAATGAGGAGGACCAGATGGACCCGCGCGCGTTTGTGCCGGACAACTTCAGTCAGACGATTGGCAACCAGGTTGCCGCGAGCTTTGCGTACGCGCGTGACAATTTACTGCTCAGTCTGCAGCGCCAGCAGCAGATCCCCGTCGACCAGCGCATGTTCCTCGGCCTCGTTTCCCCGGCGGGCCGCGGCCAGGCCCCTGTGGGATACGGAGGCGAGGCGGAGCGACAGCAGCAGTTCCTGCAGGAGAGCCTGCCCCTGAACCTGCGTCAGGCGATGAGTTCGGTTGAGCAGAACCAGACTGCCAACTTTGCCATGTTGCTCAACAGCTATCCTTCGACCGGCGTTAGCACAGTTCCGCAGGCGCAGCACAGGAACGTCACTGCTGCTGCGGGTATGGACGAAAGACATTCGTATTCACCGCATCACTTTACGCCGAGTCCCATGGGCCACTCGGGCTCGACCAATCAGCAGCGGTCGTTCTCCCCGAGCGGCTATGCGCTGGGTGGTGCCGCGGCGGCTAGCTATGCGCAGCAGTACGCCTACATGCATGGGGGTGCGGAGCAGATGGGCGACCGTCGACCCTTCTCCCCCGAGAACCTCACGCAGAACGGCTGCCAGCAGCAGCAGCAGGCACAGGTGAGCAGAGCGACGTTCATTAACACAGAGCCGGCCAGCAGTGCGGCGGCTGCTGGTACGGCTCTGTTGAGTGGCAAGAGGAAGACGGAGAAGCGTGCTTCGGCTCAGCTCCTGCACCACACGGCACCAGGGGCGACCATGCAGTCGACAGAGCTGCAGCGGAGCATCGGGCACGTCACGGCGGCGCAGCAGGACGCACTGCTGTCGACGCTAGACTACATCCCTGCTGTGCCTGTCTACAGAAATGACCCTCTGCCGCAGCTGGTGAGCAGCAAGCCTATTGGTCAAATCTTAGCCGCAGCGCCGGGTGATGGTTCGCTGCAGTGCTCCTGCCCGGTGTGCGACTTTGCGTGCAGCGATACTGAGGGCCTGAAGCATCACATGCTGACCGTGCATGACGTGCAGAGCATTGCGCCGGAGCCTCCCAACGAAGGATCCGTCGATAGAGTAGCCGACGAGGGGCGAACTGATGAGACAGCCGATGTGAAGCCGCCACGAGGTCTTGCCAGCGGTCTCTTGGACGTTTTCTCAGTCAAGGCGGCTGAGTACAACAAGTTTGTGTGCGTGGACTGTGGCGCAGAGTTCAAGAACAAGGACAAGCTGATCGCTCACGTGCGCAAGCACACGGACATGGACACGCTTTTGTGCACGCTGTGCGGCAAGAGCTTCTTTAAGTCGGACAAGCTCGCGCGCCACATGCTCGTCCACTCTGGCGAGCGTCCGTACGTGTGCCGTCACTGCGGCGCGACCTTCACGCGCTCCGACAAGCTGCGGCACCACCTGCGTGAGCGTCACGACGACACGTCCCACACGTGTCGCGTCTGTCGCGAGTCCTTCTCTGACGCCGTTGAGCTCAAGCTGCACCTGTCGCGCCGTGCCTGCCGCAAGTACCGCCCGTCGGAGACAGAGGAGGATGAGCGGCGGCGGCTGGAGCGCGAGGCGCTCGAGAACTCATTCAACGCCATTGCCGCCGAGCTGGGCGACCCGGAGATCGACCTTACCGTCATGCTGAACAAGGACCGACTGGCGGCGACCTTTGACGAGACACTGAAGGTCGGGGGCGCACTTGACACAGCGGCCGTCGTCAAGGAGATCGTCGCTGTGCCGGAGGATCCCGTGATGCCCCCACAGGGGCTGTTTGCAGAATACGCCGCGGGGGCAATGAACGAAGCAGCGCGCGCCAAGGCAGCACATGCGCGCAGCCTGGAGCGCATCATCAAGAAGATCAACAAGTACCGCACGGTGTCGTGCCCCCACTGCGGGCTGCGGCTGCCTGGCGCGTACACTATGACGCGCCACCTGCGTGTCGCACACAACATCGTCAAGACGTACGAGTACAAGAAGAAGGAGCGTGAACCCGGGGAGCCGCGCGAGAGGGTGCGCGTGAGGCGCCCAGCGCTCATCAAGTTCTGCCAGTGCCAGGTGTGCGGCAAGAGCTTCAGCAAAGTGGACACGCTCAAGCGCCACGAGGTGACGCACACCGGTGAGAGAAACTTCCAGTGCCGCTTCTGCGACGCCAAGTACTCGCGCTCGGACCGGCTGCGCAAGCACCTGCGCAGCAGCCACGTAGCGGCCGCGTACCCGTGCATACGCTGCGATGCCGTCTTCGATAACAAACAAGAGCTACGTGCGCACATCAGCGTGCATCGCGTGCGCTCAGAGCGACCGGAGAGGAAGCCGAAGGATGGCAAGAAGAGGATACGTGGCCCGTACAAAAAGCGCAAGATGAAGCTTGGCACGAGCGCCGATGTGGCAAGGAGTGTGAATGGTGGCTCGGCGTATGCGTCCAGCCGTGCGCAGGCTGCAGGGGCGCCGGTGGGAGGGCCTCCCGCCGGAGACGCAGTGACCGGCGGCACCGAGCAGCGCGGCAGCGAAGTATCCAACACTGCCGGGCAGCATTTGTTCGTCGGAAGTCTGTCGGCAATGAGCGATCCTCCCGGAGACGCGTCTGTGGCGTCCAACGATGCTCCAGACAAGCCGACGGAGAACGTGTTTCGCCTGAGCGCGGCCGAGTTGACCAGTTCTCTCGTACAGCGCAACCAGGGCAGGGCGCTGCACAGACCTGTCGATAAGTCCAAGACAACGCCCAAGTCAATTGGTGAGGCAGGGGAGGCGCGAGTCAAGCGCAAGTACACCAAGCGTAAGGAGCGCAAGGAACGTAAGGAGCACAAAGTGCGGAAGGAGCGTGTAGTGAAGGCTCCCCGTGACGATGGCAAGCCGCGGCCCTTTGAGTGCAGACACTGCGCGGTGCGCTACACGCGCTTTAACAAGCTGCAGGCACACCTCGTCCGCGAGCACAACGACCGACTGCATGAGTGCAGGTGTTGCGACGAGATATTCGGCGACGTGGAGGAGCTGAGGAAACACGAGGCAACGCATGGGCATCAAAGAGATGTTGACTGTACCAAGGGGACGCGCAAAGGAAGGCCAAAGTCGGCAGCAAAGGTGTATACGTGCTGCCACTGCCGCAAGGTGTTCGACAGCAAGCACGAGCTTAAGGTTCACGTTGCCAAGCACCGCTCGACGGCCGTCTCCAAGCTCGACGACTCCGAGACGGAGGATGACGACGCCGACTGGGTGCCGGAGGAGAAGGCGCGTCGCGGCGGGGGCAACCCGCTCTACGAGGATGCCGTGCTGAGTCTCTGTGCCGCACGTGAGCAGGCCATCAGCGTCGTCGGCAAGTTTAAGCGCGGGCGCAAGCCGGGCACCCTTAACTCGCGCGGCGCGCTTGGTGCGGCTAGGATCAAGATGGAGCTTGGCGAGGTGAGCATCAAGCAGGAGCGCGAGGAGGACGGGTATGAACGCAAGCCGTACGCCGATGGGCTGGGCTTCAGTGCCGACGACCTGCCCCTCCGCGTCCCTGGGGGTGGCAGCGCCAGCGACACCATCACCATAGACAGCGACGATTACAAGGGCGACGTTGTGCCGCGGCGCCATGCGCCGGTGAGGGGAGGGAAGGGGATGAGGCGCCCCCCGCATCGCTGCGCGGTGTGCAACAAGACGTTTAGGGACGTGCTGCTGCTGCAGCGCCACGTGGAGCGCCATGACCGACAGCGCCGGCACAGGGACAAGCTGGTGCAGGCCGTGCTGCGCAACAAGCGCCCCTATCACAAGATGTCTGCACTGGCCCAGCAGGCCGAGCGTCAGAAGAAGCTCGCGCTGCAGCGCAGGAGAGCGGAGCCCCTCACGGTGAGTGCTGATGCCGCAGGAACGGGCGGCACCAAAGCACTTGTGCGCAATGCTCGAGGCCTCTACCAGTGCAGCATCTGCAGCCTCAGCTTCTCAATGGTCGCCAAGCTCCGACGACACATGGCGGTGCACACCGGGGAGAAACCGTACGTCTGTCGGCACTGCGCACACACGTTCTCTCGCTCGGACAAACTGCGCACGCACCTGACCACGGCGCACGGTGACCTGTCCTCCTCTTGCCTCTACTGCGCTGAGACGTTTGAGACCAAGGCAGAGCTGCGCGCGCACACGATCACGCACGAGGAGCACCGGCAGATCCGCGACGCCAACAAGCTCTTCTCCCATGAGACGCGCGTGAGCAGCACCGCTGCGACAGAGGATCTGAGCGAGGAACCACTACCGGGCATCAAGAAGGAAGCAAGCGACGGTTTCATTGATTCGTTCTTCAGTAGCATCCTTGGCAGTTACGGACTGCCGAGGCAGAAGAGATCATATACACCGCGAAAGAAGCGAACGGTGGGTTTTGTGGATGCAGATGATGCAAAGGCAGCAAACAAGGAGATGGGGAACGAGGCAGGGCAGGATGGCGACGAAGACGCAGCCGAAGACGTGAAGAAACTGCGCGGGCCTCTTGCCGGCGACAAGCACCTGCACTGTCCCATCTGCGACAAAGGCGTGTCGAGCCAGCACGCGCTCAAGCGCCACGTGACGTGCGCGCACACGGACGACCGTCCGTACGTCTGCTGCGACTGTCCGCGCTCGTTCAGCCGCATGGACAAGTTCCGGAATCATCTGCGGCGCCACTACGGCTTCATCTACCCGTGCACGGTGTGCGGGGAGACGTTCCTGCGCTGGTACCACTGGAAGAAGCACACGCTGACGCACACGATGAAGTGCGAGCTGTGCGACTTCACGTGCGTAAACATCTCATCGATGGGGCGACACATCGCGAGGCACACCGGGCAGAAGCAGTTCACGTGTGCATTCTGCAGCAAGCAGTTCTGGCGCAACTACCATCTTCAGATACACACGCGCATCCACACCGGTGAGTGTGCATGATTGCCGATATACAGGGCCTGATCTGGGTCTTGAGCAAATTAGCAAAAAAAAATTTCCGCCAAAAGGTTCTTTTTTTGCCACATTTTTTACACATTTTTCCCTTTGGGTGCACTGGAATATATCAGATTTATTGTTCTGTTCATTACTATAGAGCCAGTAATTGAGCTTCTCAGAACGAAGGATAAATAAAAAATTCATCAAGGGCCTTATGCCAAATAATATTCAAAAATGTTTATTTTGGCGACTGGCAGATCAAACCCAGCAGATATATATTCGTTAATTGGTACACGACAGACATGCTGTTGTCATTTACAAAAGGCACAAATACAATGTAACATTTACAAAAAGGTAATTGACAATTAGTTCAGTATAGTTTCCGAATCGGGTCCAAATGAAGAACCAAATTTAGAATATCCTGGGTAAACTATGAACTCTTGGAAACGATGTGGAAAAGCTTGACAGAGAAGGATATGAAAGCTAGAAAATTAAGACCTGAGGATAAGATGGATAGGATAAAGTGGAGGGCGGGTTTCCATGGCTGTAATGGCTTACCCCTGCGTAAGCGGTGAATGCGGCCACAAAACGCGAGTGTGTGTGTGTATTAGCCTCATTCCATGTCGCATATATCTCTTAGCTTCATTCCGTATCGCAAATATTTTTGGCCAGATATTCAATCAATACGAAGATTGTAATTTGATTGATGTCAATTGGGCCTATGATGTCATCTCACTGAATTTTTACACTGAGAGGTTGAGCTGGCTTCATGCATTGTAATTGGTTGAAGCTCTAGATCTTATTCTCAACATTTTAAGGCTGGATTGAAAAAATCCTGCCATGCTCCAAGTCTTGACCTACCACTATTAGAATCACTCCACCCAAGGCAAACCCCCTGCAGGCCGGGGAACAAAGAATTGGCTTGCAGCCCACAGCTCCCCGGGCTTGTTGTAAAAGGCGACTAAAGAAGGAGGAGCGGTTTTGTGCCGGCTTTCTTGCACAAAACTGGACTGTATAGCCTTTATGTGCTACACACTCACCTGGCAGGGCTAAACCACAAAAAACACCAAAAAAAGACCACCAAGTAATTGGACAAAGCCTTGAACTTGGATGTACTGCACTGATAGGTGAGATGCCGTACTCGTGCGACAAGTGCGGTCGGCGTTTCTTCCGCTCGGACCGCCTCAAGCGCCACCTCGAGTCCCACGACCGTGACGCCGGCCTACTCTGCTCGACGTGCGGCAAGAGCTTCTCCTCCAACCTCGCGCTCAAGGTGCACGCACACATCCATGACGCCGTCGTCCCGCAGCAGTGTCATCTCTGCGACCTCACCCTGCCCAACCCCATTGAGATGAGACGCCATCGCAAGAAGGTTGGTTGTCGTCCAACATTGAACGGTCTTGTGCTGAGTTGATCTCGTTTTATTTTTGACGTATATATTCACATATTCAATTCAGTTGTTTATTATACACAATATTTGCTGTCATAACTTTGAAGATGTGTTTTACTGAACAGTGTACTGTCACATGGTATTTATGGCATTAACAAGAAAATTGCACTAAACACAATCTTAGGGGACAACACTCTGTTCTAAGTTTGGCATTGCAAGTTATGACTTGTCTGTTTAATAAAGAGCGGGGGAGGAAGATTTTTTAACTCTATGCGGATGGAGTCTCCCGTTTACGCTTCCTTTTCATTGCTTGGGAGCGTGTTCGCCAATTTTTGACTTCCAAGTTCTTATTTTTTGTTCCAATTTTCAATTTTTTTGTAGCTATCATACTAATGACCTAAAAACTATCGGTTTTGTTAAAATATTTTCATACAAACCAAATTGGTGCCAAATGCACGAAAAAGACCAAAAATAGCATATCAAGAGGGGAAGATCACAATATTCTATCCGCTTTTTAGTCATTCATAACGGTCATTTTTGATCTTTGATATAATTCTTGGAAATTTTGTCGATTTTTCCTATCTTGACTTATTGAACTCAAAAAATAAACATGTAAAAAAATTGTTTGTCACTGGTCAGAAACTTTTGCATAAAAAGGTCATTATCATATACTCAAGTGCCATCGTACATCGTACTGACTGCCTAAAACCTCTTAAATTATCGTACAATTATCATATTATCGTACATTGGGCTAAATTGCTGGAGAGTGAGAGCATATTTGCAAAATTTCCGGTCTGCTGACTTAATAAAATCATCGAGTTGTAGAGCAGGTTTCATGTTTAGGCTCCACCTGATGGCTTTGGATAGCACTGTCTGCAGACTGCTTCTATCGGCCACCTTGGTGAAACCAGACCATGCCTGTGTCGCGTATGTGATTCGTGAAATTAGTGTGGCTTGTTATGCATTATGGAGAGATGCAGTCTCCCACAGATTGATAGGCCGAGCCAACACAGCCTTGGTGTGTGTCTGCATATCAAGGTTGTTTTTGGGTAACGATCCGCTGAATGTACATTTGTTTGACTCTGGTATTCCAGAGTCGAGGAGGAGGCAGGTATGTCTACTTCGTCAATGCCTAGCAATCATCTCGGTGCTTGGTTGAAACGTTGCTTGTTGCATTGTTGCGCAGGTGCACCCGGGAGAGACGCTCTTCGTGTGCAGCGTGTGCAATGAGTCGTTCCGCACGCACGCCGAACTCCTCTCCCACTCCTCCGCCGTCCACCTCGAGGGGGAGGCGCTTCCCCCCCTCGAGGGGGGCCTCACCCTCAGCCTGACCCCCCTGGGTGGGGGTCCGCGTGTCAAGCCGCCCTCCAAGCAGCCCTTCCTCTGCAGCATGTGCGGGCGCCAGCTGTCATCGTGCCACGCGCTCGTGCGCCACCAGCGCATCCACACGGGCGAGCGCAACCACACGTGTCAGTACTGCGCGCAGCAGTTCACGACCAACTACGGTCTGCGCCGGCACGTCGAGAAGCACGAGCGATCTGGCGACGCGCCCACCACCGTCAAGAAGGAGGTGGGCGGGGGCGAACCGGGGGACGACGGGGGTTTGGTGCCCCCTCAGGAAGGGGCTATGGGGGAGCTATCGCGGCCGCAGTCTGCGTTTGCTGACCGAGGGGGGGACGGGGCTGGGTCGTTCGTTGGACTGCCGAGCATGCCTGCGGCGCAAACCCCGCGCTACATCGGGGATCTGGCGGAGTATGCCGCGACCCCTGGGGGCATGTTTGAGCTCCTGCAGGGGGTCAGGCTGGACCCAGGGGTCAGGCACGATCCCGGTGCCAGACCTGATTTTGGGGCCGGCGCTGCGAGACAGCCGCTTGATCTCGCCAAGATGGCGTCGAGCTCTGGCTTGAACAACTACAACTGAGGCTGACTGGGAATGCTTGGGCTTGATTTCATAGATGTATCTTCATTTTTTCTTTGATTGGTGTAGGAAGATCATTTAACTGTACCGGTAGCCAATACTGATTGTTCAAAAGGCTTTTTACTCAGTTTATTTTTATTGCTATACGACGTCACTAAATTAACCAGACATTACTACAAAACATGAAATTTTTGCTGCATGTTTTTTTTGCGGTTTTGCCTCTCACAAATTTTGCTGACTTAATTTTCGCGTTTGAGGACTGCCCACGATATAAAGCTTCTGAAGCTTTACTTTGCTGCATGTAATTTTGGCGAGTTTTGCTGATTTGCAAAATTTGTGAAAATTGCATGTGCGCAGAAATTTCTTGTTTTACAGTAGATTTCAAGCAAAATAATTTTTTTATGACACTGAATTTATGTGTACGTCATTTTATTTGGAAATCAATGGCAAGAGCATTTTTGAATGGCTAAAGGCTAGCGTTAAATTGTCTTTCTAGGCCTAGATAGAATTGTAGGAAAGCGGAGGAACGTCTATGAAGTCCAGCCTTAGGGCGCTTTGGAATCGTATCGAATAATTATTATTCAACTGTTGCATCTGTTTTGAGAAATTATATATATGAATTTATTTCGTGCAGAGATGAGAAAGAAATGTGTTAGCAAGCACTTTATTCTGTGCTTAGGGCACAGATGATGAGCTGGACCATAATAAACAAATATATATACATACTGTACGACAATAGATATGACGGATGACAGAATAAAGTTGTCATTTGCTGTTTGTGACGATCTGTATTTACTCTCCTACAATTTGCAGCAATACGCCCAGTCACGTATGCCAGGGGCCAACTGCCTGAGGCTCCAAAATTAATTCAATTTAAAGGGCGTTCTATATTTATGGCAAATATTTTAGATAATCTTTAGCATTTTACTTCAAAGCATGATAGATACATGAAGCATGATAGAGTTTGTCACACTGCTGATGAACACCACAGATACAGTCGGAGATTTAAATGACTGTCAACTGAGGTCATGAAAATTTGATTTTAATGTGTAGCACATGTGTTTGGCAGTTTGCTGTGACAATTGGAACATGGCGAACTGTCATGATGTTGACCTACATTGCACATGGTCGAGATATTTACTTATTTGATGATCATGCTATGTATTTATAGTTGTATGTCATTTGGCTTTAGCACTTTCTTTGCAACAATGTAGTAAATTTTGAAAGGGTTGTGTTATGCTACTATGATGGATACATTATAGTCTTATCTGTAATGTTCCTGGTGCACACCATGAAATTTTCTTACGACTGTTATTGTGAAATTGACAAATTGTCCATTGTAGACACTATATTTATAAATTTTGCTGCAGATTAAAAGCTTAACGGGAACTGCATCGCAGTAGTAATGATAATCAAAGATTTTATGATTATAAATTTCTTTTAAAAAGATCTTGACCTGTTCAATTGCTAATTTAAGAAACAATCATCTTTATTTCGTGTAATTTTAAAATGAACTTTAAATTAAATGTTCCTTTATTGTACTATTTGACACTGTTTTGGTTTCAATGTTCAATTCTAACTCAATATGTCATTTTGCTTTTATTAAAATATATAATATTTTAACCTAGGTACAAAGCTTATTTCACGTATATATTCAAGGACTAAATTGTTGTGAGCCTACCGCTAATGCATCGCTCACGCACGGCTGTGAAATAGCTATAAAGAACTTTTCAAGCCTTCATACCGTCATTATGAACGTGCATTGTGCAACCTTGTGAACGATTAGGCCTACTAGGTATAGCTAGGCCTATATATAATACAGTAAATCTGATGGACTATTATTGTAATGCGGTCGGTGATACAAGACAGATACAAGACAGGTCAAAGATAAAGAACATCAATAATTATATAATAAATGTGGTTCAAACGCTTGTGTGAAATGGCTATGCAGTTACAGTTAAACAGGGTGGGCCAAAAAAACGACACCCATAGGATTTTTCGCGTATTACTAATGCAATGTCTATCTGTCCACGGTAAAATTTTGCACCGTTGAATAGCCCAAAAAACTAACATTTCTACAAAGTTTTGTTTAATTTTGTCGAATAGTTGCAAAGTTATGAGCCTTAGAAATAAATTGGTCTGATATTTTGCTGCAAACATACAGCAATTTTGTGTTTATATGGAAACATGGCACATATTCTTCCTATGACTACCTCATTTTTCACAAAAAAATTACCCCCAATAGGCAAAGTTTTGCCAAATTAAGTGTAGTTTCTCTGTGGAATAGTTTATTTTTTGTTCTATTCCATTCTGTGGAATAGTTTCAAAGTTATGAACTATTGATATGGTCTTGTCTGTGTCCTAGAATTTAATTCACGACTGTTTTATTTACACTTTTTTTTTGCTTTCTTATGGTAAAAAGGTACGCCTTGCAATTTGTGCAATGTTTCTGAAGTCAGAAGTAGACAAACTCAGCAATAAAACTATATTCATCCATGCAGTTAGAATTAGAATTTCTGCTTAGACGAGCGGCATCGCCAGCGTTGCAAAAGTGGGGGGTCCGAACCCCACAGGACCCCCCCGTGGCGACGCCGCTGACTTAGATAAAATCATTGTATGGAGTCACTAGCGATTAGCAGTCCGTCGCACAGTAACACTATAATTTTTGAACTCATGCAGCAGGGCAGTCAATTTTAAATGCTCATAACTTTAAAACTAATCTACGGAATATCAACAGACTTGGTTAAACATTGATAGATAATGAATTATTTTTGTAAAATTTTACCATCGATGGATTGTAAATTACATGAGTTTGGATTTATACATGCAAATTCAAAGGGTATCGTTTTTTTGGCCCATATCCTGTACCGACCTTTCTGATCCCCATCCTGCACGGTTGTTTATGCAGCTACGCTTGACCGCAAACTTCATATTGTTATTGTATTTCATCTTAATTTATAGTTATCGTTAGAGTTAATTTTAGCCCTGATGAAACCGGCGTAGCCTCCATCTTAATTAAGTCGCGTCGTCTTAGCACCAGCGCCATCGAAACATGGAATAGTCTGCACAGTAGGCCTACGCCTTGTTTATTGATTTTTACGCGTAACGGTAGCCTACCTGTTTCTATTTAGGCGTAGAATTTTCAAAAAGCCTTGCTTTGGGCGTACTACCCCTCCTAAAATAAACCCTGGTTATCATCAGGCCAAAAACAAGTTTTTAAAAATCATTACGCCTAGAAACGGGTAGGCGTAGCGCTGCGCGAAAAAATGAATGACGTAGGCGACGAGGCGTAGGCTTACGCGTTTTTGAAGATCTGGTGGCGTAACGGCTGCGGCTGCCTGTGTAAGATAGTCGAGAGTGACGTTGTCGACGTCGATGATTCGACGCAGATGAGCAAAATCAGTATAGTTAAGACAAAATTGAGTAAAATTGAGTAGTAGTTATAGTAGTTATAGTTTGAATGTTTGAAAAACGATTTCTGTCAGCACCCCCCCCCCCCCTCCCGCTCATCAGGAACTCTTATCCGAAGCAAACTCGGTATATCAGCAGATGTTGTAGGCTTAGCGACCGGGCTACTCCTTATATGGATAGTGCAGACGTAATTACGGCGACGCGACTTTCTTAAGAAGGGGGCGTAACGCTACGCCCATTTTATCAGGGATAAAATGAACTCTGGTTATCATAATATAGGTTAGGGCCTATTATAGTACTCCAGAGCCTGTTTACTCGCCGTCGCCACGCGCCATGTTTCTGCACATCCATTAATTGTGTAGAAGGCCTACGCTTTGCTATAACGATCGGATAATGCGATAGCGGCAGCTCGCTGGCGGCGTATAGCCCACTGTAACAGTGAAAGTAAAATGTAGTCGATAAACTAAAGAAGTTTATCGACTAGTTTCGGATAAGCCTATAATATACGCTTAACCGAAACTGTCTAAACTGTAATTAAGCCACGCAGCTTTTTTCCTCTTAAAAATAACAGTCGCAACTCGAAGTTCGAACTAATATTAGGCTACACGCTGACCTCAAATTGAACTTTAGAAATAATGGGCCCGAACTAAAATTGATCAAAAATCAAAATTATTTTCTAAACAAAAAAAAACGAAAACTATAAATAAAAGATTTCAAACAAAAGATTAACGAAAACCGGAAGTATTTTTCAAACCGAAGTATCACTGATAGCCGGGTGATTTTTCAGCTTGTTTAGGGACGCACTCATAATGTCGATGGTACGCGTCTGACACTGATAGCCCACTGTAATAGTGCCCGCACACCTTTCGGTCAAAACGAAGGAAGTTCACCGCGCATTCGTTTGAGAGAATAGGCACGGTATCGCTGTGTGCTCGCGCATTCGGTCAAACGAACGCCAGCCGCCGTCGTTAAGGTCACTGTGATCTTAACAAAAAGAATGCTGCGTGCAGCGTTCGTTGTCATGGATCATGACGTTATATCTGCGCGCCAAGATAAGCAACCGCAAGCAGTCGGCGGCTCGACGAGTTCTATAGTAATCTATTAGACTTTAGTCCTTTACGACAAAACTTCCTTCGTTTTGACCGAAAGGTGTGCGTGCATTTTAATACCCGCCTATTATAGGTCCATCCTGAGCCCTCGACTACAACCGTCACAGTTACAAATTGTAACTGTGACTGTTGTAGTCGAGGTCATTGTAGTCAAGGTCATTGTAGGAGTCGTTGTAACTTACAATGTAAACAGCACTTCAATGACGCCAAGTCTTCTTTCGTCCATGAGACGGCGCTGCTTGAGGCTTAGCAGGTGTAGGCCTTTGCGGCACGCCAAGTTGCCAACAGTTACTGCTGGTTGCTCGACCTCGAATTAAGTGCGATTTAATTTAGTACAAACAATACACTTCGCTCATATATTTCCATTAGGCCTACTACTTAATTCGGACTACTGCTGCGCCAATCGATAGCGTACAGGCATTGGTGGCAGTGCTAAGGATTGTGTGTAGTTTCGGTCCATAGAACAATAATAAATCATTGGCCTCAACGTCGTTTCGGTCCTTGGGCGGGAGAGCGCAAGCGGCGGGGAGAGGGTTCTGAGGTAAGTGGGGAGGGGTGTGGGCGCATGTGCAAATTTGG
>JAQIWG010001376.1:0-24815 GCA_034695025.1 Chamaedrilus cognettii
TCAATCAATCATCAATCAATCATCAATCAATCATCAATCAATCATCAATCAATCATCAATCAATCATCAATCAATCAGTCATCGATCAATCATCAATCAATCATCAATCAATCATCAATCATTCATCAATCATTCATCAATCATTTATCAATCAATCAATCATTGTTTAATCAAGCATCATTGAACAATATAAACGCGCGAGGAAGATGTCTATATTTCAAACGTAATGTAACGCAGATGACAATTTTTTTAACTGAGCCACACCTGACCTAATGAGTCCTGATGCTTTTTAAACGTATTACCGTATCTAACGCAGATGTAAATCTGTTTCCTGCAGGGCTGGGTCATTATGAGCCGGCGGCTGAGCCGAGCTTGGTCAGAGGGGACATTGAGGGGCAGAAGATCGTTCATCTTTCATGCAAGGCAGACACTGTGCTGGCTGTCTCAGGTAATGGTCCGCTCGACTGTCCTCTCTAATATATTATTTGATCTTTGATCTCATGTATCCTGCGATGCAATTCGCAATGAAATCAATTTTTTGTTATTGCCGTAGTTACCATGCGCTTTTGTCAGACTGTTAAGACATAATTCCTTTAGTGGGTTTTTTGTTGCGAAGTAAAAGTTTTACATTTTGTTGCTAAAGTCAATCTCTGAATAGCAATATTGATTTTATCTTAGCGTTGCTAACGCACTATCATGATTTGGCTACAAGATCAGATAACCGCTGGATTATCGTTTTAGGCAGCTCTCGCTTATTTGTCTATGTTGCTAGACTGATAAATTTTGTGGCTCATTTATATTCTTAAGCGATGGTAAGATGTTTGCGTGTTAGTGGATATTTCTTACAAGTTACCAATATCTTGTGAAAATCATTTTGCTAGATCGGCGTAAGGCTTATTTTGCTTTAAGGATTGATTATGTGTCGTGCTGATGCACAGCGGAGGGTCGGTTGTTTGGCTGGGGTAACTCTGAGCACAATCAGCTGGGGGAGCAGGACTGGATGCAGATGTGTGTGCCGATACACATCGCGCTGAGTGACAGTGTGGGGCGCGTCACGCACGCTGCCTGCACCGCGTCAATGTGCGCGCTCGTCAATGGTACACCAAGTACTTTTTTAACGGGGCTTCAACTTTTTTAAATGCGTTTAAATTTATTCTTCTCATTGGCACTTTTTGGTCGACATCCGCACTTTTGTCGTTCACAAGTAAAATTTAACTTTTTTAATCTCGCTTAAATTAAATTTTGTCGCTCTTTTGCTTTAGTTGACCTTCATCCCTGTGCCCTTTAATAAGATCAGTGACCATCAAGACTTCTGCCCTTTTGCCTTTCGATCCTACAGCCATTCATAAATAAAAATGAACTTTGAAAAAAGATTTGCAGTTGTTCTTCTCTTTTTTTAGTCTACTTACACGCTTTTGCTTTTCATATTATATGCGGTGAATTGAATACCAATATTTTAGTAATACAAAGATTTTTTGCATAAAAACTAAAGCATGCGCGTGACACACAGTTCTTGATGGGTAAAGACTTTGTTCTGGCATTGTTCTCAGAGAACGGAGAGGTGTTCACTTGGGGAGTGGGTATCCTTGGCAAGGGCCCCATACACACGAGGTGTTCAGCGCCAGAGCGGATCCCACAGCGGCTGTTTGGCGCCAGTGACTTTAACCCTGGGGTCAAGGTCAAGGACATTCAGGCGGGACTCGACCACTTCGCTGCACTGAACGGTACTGGCGTGAATTTAGTTTAAAATGTTATCTTATACATTTTACATATTTTCCACACATACGTATTTTAATCGATAATAAGAAACGAATACATTTCAAGATATTTTGTGTTCAATCATTTAAAATTTCTTAGTTAATCGAATGTAATTCTTATAAAAAAAAAATTAAATCTTTTTTATTCGAATTTTTTGCAATGGTATGCGTCTGATGAATCTGAGGAAACTTTACTACCCTTATAAATCTTTTTCACGTTAATTATTCTGCCGACGGTATCAAATTATTTGTGGCATGTGACTTTCACGTTTGCATAATCGCCTTAGACCCTTTTTATATCGCGTTTATATATGTTTTAATATCGCGAATTAAATGTAGATTCGGAATCTGTGAACTTATTTGTTTTATAATCGTCGAATGGATGCGTTTAACATCGCAGATATTGGCGACCTGTTTGTGTGGGGCAAGAACAGAGAGGCTTGTCTAGGCCTGGGACACAGCAGTGACCAGTTCTTTCCCTATAAGGTTTGGATTTTGATCGTTTTTTATGCAACAAATTTTCTCAGAGTGTTGTCCAACTTTTTCCCTTGACTAAAGGCTTATTTTAAAACGTGGCATTTCTTTTTACATTTCATGACTTTTTAGCTGCCCTTTAATAATTAGCGGGTATGTACTATTGCATGCTTGGTTCATAACAATAGTGATAAGTGTATGACTGGACATAAATATGGTGTATGGATTTAAATGAAATTATCCATGAATGATTTTTTGCATGGTGTCTTCTCTATGGTTTCTTTTGAAACATTATTTGATGAATTTAATAATAATTTTATTCAAACTCATTCGTTTTGATCGACAATGTGGTGATAAAACGAATGAGTTTAAATAAAATTAATAAATGATGTTTTTTCAAGCTAGATGGAAACTAGGGTACAGTGTCCATTGTTTCTTGTGCTAGGTCCAGGTGTCGGCAGAGGTAACACGAATAGGCTGTGGAGTGGACCACATGATTGTACTGAGTAAATCGTTCGTCTGAAGTCGACTCATCTCAAGTCTTTGTTCTGCATCGATTTCAACATAGTCTTCTCAAAGATGTGATTTGAATTGCCTTTCGCAATGCTCGGGATCATGAAAATGGTTGAAAAAGCGTGAACGCTATGTTATCGACGCTAGTCAATCAGTAAATGAAGTTGACACTGGAGGAATCAATTGACAGTCATTGTTGGAACTGCTGTGAATGAAATATAACTTGCTCGTCAACAGAATTTGTGACTGAAGAAATTGCGGTGTGACTTTAACTTAAAGCCTTGTCCAGCTGCTGTGTTTCCTGTGTTGGCAGCAAATTGTGACTGACTACTCTGCCGGTATGGACAGGGTCTTGAGACGTTTGTCAAAATGAGCAGTGGACTTGAAACTTTCATCAGACTTATGCTGCAATGCCTGGTGCTTTTTGATGGTAAAAGTGATGATATGGGTGTTATGAGTTTTTATATCTCATTTTTCATAAACTTGTTTTTTTTTGTGTTGCAGAGGTGTATAGGAAACGTGATGAATAATACAGAAGATCTGTGATTAAATGATGCTTGAATTTTGAGCTAGTTCATAGGCTTGTTAAAATTGCATTTTGCTTCTAATAATTGTTTTCCAAACCAGTTACTGCCCTTGGATTAGCAGAGGCTTCAATAGAAGTACATAGCTCTAGAGTTTCGACAGCTTGTCATTTTTAAAGTTCCATTAATATAAAAGTACCCTTAATATAGGGTTGGCTTATATTGGTCTTCACCATTGCGAGTTAACCTCGAGTTGGTCAATCCGCGAGTTGAGCGTGACCGTTGCCAATCTTCTATGCCCAGCGTGACGTCACTCAATCCGCCGATTCAGTCAACTCGAGGTTAACTCGCAATGGTGAATACCAATATTAGTTTGGGGTTGATTTAGACCTGAATTAAACCACTTCCAGTTTCATTAACGGTGTGGTACTTATACGGACAGTGTGAGGACTCCGCAGTGGCTTATAAATTGCAATTCGACAAAAAATTGTATAAACTTATGAGAAGTAGGCCTACAGTGTTGAAATCAGTGGCAATCTCGAAGCCCCGAATCGGGACTTTGATAATTTTACACAATTTCTGTTTGGTCACACTGCGCCATTTTGTGCAGAGGCTGTTGCTAGCCGCTTTGGCGGTATCACTAACGACGCGAAAATTTGTTTAGATAGCGTAAAAAAATATCTGATTCTCATCATTTAAATGGATGATTTGGAACAGTTAGGCAGGTCAGATAGTTGTAAATGATAATTTGTGATTAATTCTCGTAATAATTTAAAATTGATCATTGTCAATATTTACGCACAAAACAAAAACAGTATAAAATCTTATTTTGTCGCTCAAGCCTTCTATACGGTACCGGTATTTTACCAAAATTATGCCTGCTTATGAATAGCTAAGTAAATGTGTGGGCTGTAATGGAAAAAGCGTACACACGCAGAATTTTATAACCTATATACGTGACACGTGTCCGTTCAATTAGGGCCGTATTCTTAGGCATCTCTGCTTTTGTTATTCTTTTCGATAAACCAACGGTTTAGACTATCCTCCAAAAAACCGTTTAGAAAACTGTTTAACCCGCCAATGGAAAAAATCTCCTTCATGAAGGCCAAAACGCACCCGATTTGATTATCGCTGAGTTTGTCTTCGACAGCAGCTGGCAGCTGTGTCTAAATAGTTATTACATCATCCACGACCAATCAGAGATTATAATAGTCAACTTAAACGAATGGTGGCTAATTATTGTGCTGATTGGTCGTCTTCTGGTGTAACCTAGCCATGAATTACTCTTCAATAATTGAATTTTGTCAATAAATGCAAGAAATTAAATGGAACAAAAAGCATGGGAAAATGTTTCAAAGGCCGGGGCTTAAAGGGATACAGGCTGTGTCGGTCTCAGGCCAACCACTGCGGGGGGTACCCATCTCGGCACCTTAATGGTCCGGCACCTTTGAGTCAAAATGCGTAGTTCAATTTGTGGCTATTATATAGGCCTACATGTACATGTAGGCTACTGATAATGTTTTCCAATAATCATGTAGCCTATCCTTACGGCTTGACCCAATCTAATATTGCAGATGTATTTCGCCTGTCATTGCTAGCGTTGAAGAGTAAAATTAAAGTTTTTCACACATCTTGAGTAAAATTAAAGTTTTTCACACATCTTGAGTCAAATGGTGTAGGATAACTCATGTCGTGGGTGCCAAAAAAACTCTGGCGTAAATTGGATAGTTCTCCAATATAAACCGCAACCCTCCATGGGTCCGTCTATTAAGCTTCAATTCACTTTTAAATTTGCTCTAGTACATAGCATGCATTTAGAAATTGATGTGCATCTGCATTGACGCTGTTTTGTGCGTTTTTATTAGTTATGTATCGATAATTCATTCTGACTGGTTTTTTGCACGTTCATTGTTGCTGCCATGGCAACGTCAACAAAAGTGAGCATTAATAGGAAATCATAAGGGGACGGAGGTTTATCTTGCTCAAACAGCAAAGTTGGCCGATTAAAATGTTTGAGTTTATCCAGCTGATAATCATGCAGTTTATCTCCCGATGACGTTAACCAGCGTCTATGAAAGACAGAAAATTGATTATCAGCGGTTAAATTGTCCGTGAGGTTGATCTTCAGAGTTCACCGCTACGGCTGGCGTTAAATCACCTTCTTGAATACCACAGGTAGAGTAAGCATAAGCATAATTAAGCATCAGCGTAACGAGTTAGGAAGTTAGGAAGGACTGCATTAAGGTTTTGACTGCATTTGGCTTCAGTTGTGTCAGGTAATGATATCCTGTGTGGTGTTTTTCCTCTAACAACCCAAAGTCTAATTTTGTTTGTTGAGCAGGGTCATTGCGGAGATTCAGCGCATGATTGTCGCAGTTCAGAGGCGGCGAGATCAGATTGAGAGCGTTTGTCAGGACTGTCGTCTGCTGCTCAAGCCTTGGTAGCGTCTAATTGTATTATCGTGTAGAGTATGCCGACATGATATCATATGTATTTAGTTTTGATCATTTGCGTTTAAAAACTGTTGGCGTATTTGACCAAAGATTTCAGATTCATAAATTTTGCTGCAAGAAAATGAGGCTGTTTGGTGTACAACTTGTCATACTGGACTGCAGGCACGGCAAGTGATGATACTAATGTTTTTACTTTTCAATAATGATTGCATCTTCAACGACATACTAAGATTATTCCGTTCTTTAACTTGTATCATATCTGTGTATAAATTTTTACAACTTTAGAAATATAAGATTGTGTGATTTTTATGTGCATTATTAATTAGGCCAAAGAAGAAAAAAGAAAAATTACCTGCGTTGTCTGCCAAAGCAGATGTATCAGAAGCTGCTGCAAAGACTACTGGTGAGGAGGATATGTGGAAATAGTTTAATATTAGATTTGAATGACACAGCACAATTTATAGTTTGAGTTTACGTATTTACGTAGACAACGTCATGTTAAAAAAATATTTATTCTATGATGTTGTGTATTGATTGTTGGTGTATTGGTTCATATTAAAGTATATAATAATATGTGTGTGAGATATAGATTTGTGATGTCTATTAAGTCATTATATTTTGCTTCTCATCTAAATTTTAGTCTTGGAATTACACAGATAAATCTTAAACATTTTCAGGGTGTGACCAGTAAGTGACAACATAATGTTAGCGCTTACATATATATATATTACTTTTAAAGTGCTTTTAGTTATTCTGCGTGTTCTTGTTTTGCAACTGATCAGTAATAATCGTGGGTGTTGTAGAAGATGACAAGGAGCTCGAGACCATTGACAAAGTTCTTGCTAAAGCAGATCGCATCCGCCAGAGATATGTGAAAACGGTTTGTATTTAGACTAGAAGTTAGAAATCGATTGATGCTTAGGCTAAATTTTGGATTGATATCGAACGATATTCAATTACATCAGTTACTGAATATAACCTAGAGTCTACCCTATATGTTTTTTAATTGCCGTAGTATCCAGAATAATTTTTTTTTGGTATGATGTGTTTTCGACTGGACAGACTCGTATGTACATCTAGTCAATTTCAAGTTTTATTTGTGTCTACTTTGAAGATTGAGCTTTCTCATTTCACTGTTCTTATTTTACTATCTCATAGAATAATTATGATACTAGAGAACTAATGGACGATACTGCTTTTGCTAGATAAATCTTTTGCAATGAATTCATTCCAAAGAAAAACTCAGTTATTTCATTGCTGTTGCAGCTGGCACCTGTAGAGTCTGACTCTGCCCTATCTGCCGAACTAACTCAATCCTCAACAGCCAATCAGAAGTCGAACAATTGTACTGATCGCTTGACTGATTCAGTATACGACTCCTTAGACAATGTCCCTCACGATACGACGCGTTCTCTCGTTATTAATCATCGATCAACTGTGACTGGTGCTGATCCGAACTCTCAGAGTTCAAAGCCCTCGAGTGCTCCCCCTGCGCTAAGTGGCACCTATTCTCTCCCCAATCTCAAAGGGATATTATCGCGTAAACGCGAGGACTCCGATCCGAATTTTGTGTCTGGAAGTAATTCAAATTCTCCTCCTGTCGGTGGTCCCACTGCGTCGATCATCTGTAAGAGTTCTCTGGACGAGCTGCTTGCTGACACTGGGCCAGGGGGTCGTGTTCCCGGCGGGCAGGCTCGTGTAACGAAACATTTTGAACCCCGGCAGGCCATGACGCAACCCTCCACAAGGATGCCCCCTAAGGCTGATGGCATCACGTGCCTGTCGTCTAATCTTCCAGCTGATTTTGTGTCTTCCGTCGTTCCGACTCTGGTCAAGTCGCGCGTTTCCGCACGTGTTCCGTCCTACATACCTGCACACGTCACGGCGCCGTTCAAGACCAACACGCAGGTGTATGCGCGACCGCGGCGAGGAGAAGCTTCTAGAAGGATCGAACAAGCGTACGGAAGAACTGGAGAAGCTTCCGGAAAGACTGGAGAAGCTTCTAGAAGAATCTCAGAAGCTTCTGGAAGGACTACAGAAGCTTCTGGAAGAACAGCAAGAACTGCTTTTAGCAGTGTAGCGAGTGCTCAGAAGATTGGAGTGGGGACCAAGAAAGCGGCAGCTCCAGTATCACAACGTGGCTTGAAAAAAGATGTCTTTGCCTCCGGAGATCACCAACCAATGCAGAAACCTGATCTCAAGGCTCCCAAGAAGAAAGTAGCTTTTGCGGAAGATAATCAGACTCCGCCAAATTCTAACCGGTCTTCCGGCGACTCAGGTAGTTTTGCTAATTCGAATGAATTTTCTCGGACGTTGGATTTATATACCGCGAAGGATATGAATGCGAATAATGGTGAAGATTTGGCTATTGGTAAGAATTCAAGCAAGCTATCAGTGGGGCGCGTGGCGTGGCAGGATGATTTGAGCAAATCAAAATTATTGCAGTCAGATGGGTACAGTGACGCCAGATTAAAGACTGGTGATAAAATGGTAACTTCACCAATGATGCCGATGGACAGTGATGTCAATGAAAATTCTGAAGAACCGTTTCTGCTGACACAACACGGGTACTAAGGCTGATATATTTAATTGCTTTTTTTTTTTTAACTGATATTTTTAATTACATGGAGTCTAAGATGCTGTGCTCTGGATCAAATCTAAAATTATCAAAATTATATTTTGCATACAGACTCATATTGCTACAGTGACCAGAAATTTTTGTGGTTGAAAATTAACATTTAGGTTAAAAGTAACTTTGTGTACAGTTGATTGACGGTGGCCTTTTGCTGTTATGTAATTTGTCTCAGAAACGCTGAATGGATCCATGGCTTTCATGAGTTCGATGATAATATTTATTAAGAACAATTAGTGAATATCTAAATTTGACTGATCAATGTTTTTGATTTTTAAAAGTTGTTTGAAATATATGGTTATGGCATGCTTCAAGCATTCTGTAGTGGTGACATTTGAAAACATTTTGCATATCGCAGCAATCAGTTGACTATACCCTTGGAACTTGGGCGCTGCTACGCGACTAATCGTCGATTACGGGAAAAGGCTAAAAAGGACACTTGTCGCTTGAAATCGGCTAAAAATTGTGCATCGAAAACCCAGCAGGAAGAAGATGAATTTTCGGCGTCTGATGTATTTATTCAGCAGCTCCTGGAAAATGTATCTTTATTGGCAAACAATTTACATTATCGTTATTCTGTTTTTTTAATGTTTGTACATTGTTTAGCAACTGCAGTTGTAAGATATGCTGATATTAATTCATTGTTATTAGAATTGAATTATTGGTCATTTGATAAAAAAATTTACATGCCAGCATCCTGATTGTAATGGATGGTCAAAATCAGACGTAGTTGAGAGGACAAATATTGGTTCAAATTGCCGCTGAATAAATCGGTTACGAGCCAAAGCATAGATCCCTGACGCAGTTCAACATTAATCTGCTTTTATTGGAGAACATTCTGTTATCGGTATTTGACAAAATTTAACTTCAGTCATAAATTATCAAAGCCATGATCTTCCAAGTTCAATCCTCTAGCTACAGAATATTGTGTTATTATGATCTGCTGAGCTTAAGAAGTTAGAATACCGATGTCATAACTTACACTTACTGCGATGCATTTTCTATATACTGATGATCTTGTTTCACTATCGGCTTCTATACTTGAATTGATAAATTATCATTGCCATAATCTTTCATGTTCAGTCCTTCAGATACGGATCAATGTGTGGATTAACTAGCTCAATCCCGGATTTATTAAAAAAGCACTGTATTTATCACTCGTTCCATACTTTCCTTTACGGTCGTGTAATAGCAAGACGGTGATGACTGCGAGGAGGCACAGTCTGGATTGGTGGATGTGGAGGGTCTGACGGCGGCGTATGATTGGCTCAAATCTCTGCTTGTCAACGTCCGGCGACTCTACATTTCAGGTGAGGCTTACTAACTTGCAGCAATGTTTTATGATTGTTAGTTTATTATACTACTAGTACACCATTTCCCTCCACTGTTTTCACTGTATCCTGTCCACAGTGTGTGACGTTTGAATGTTTAATATGAAAAGGAAAATTATTGAGTGATTGGTTAATTGAGAATTAAATGGTTAGGTGTCAAGAGTAAATAAATTTTAGCTATGTGCTTAGTTATGTTGTAATAAGAGCTAGACTTATGTGAAAGAAAGTCATATCTCAGTTATGTCTTAATGCTTTCAATTTTTTTTGGACAGGACTATTTATCGTTTATGACCCGATTTTAAACGTTTGATTTTGGATAAATAATTTTGGATAAATTAAGATCAATCATATGCTTACGTTGTAAGTTACTAAGATATTATTATAATAATATTTTAGTCATTTACAACGTAAGCATATGATTGATCTTAATTATTGAACACAGCATCAGATGTGAATTTTTTAGATACAAGGGACTGAAAGGTTTAGGCTACTGCTTTGTATACTACTACGCTTTTTCTGTATTTGACCATTTTGATTCACGAAGCTGTTGATATCCTGTGCTTCAGTTTGATAACTATTCTCGTATCTGTTGGTGGCAGAGCGGAGTTCATGGGAGGCAGTCTGCAGGGCTCGAGCCACTGTTGAGTTTGTACTCAAAGAGTTCGCTGCCTTGGAGGAACTTTATGAGCCGGCTATCAGCGCCCCTACTGCCGCCGGTACAGCTTTGCATTAGGCATTTCTATTTGCATCTTCTAGGCACATGATTTAGTTGATTTGTGTGCTTTGATGAAAATTCTATTTTCCGTTGGCTCTCAACTTTTTTTGTAGTAGATTAAATGACGATGACTGCTTTTTATATTTTAGAATCCTAATGTTGAATCTAATACTTTTTGATTTTAATTAATTTAATTACCTTAATTTAAATTAAATTAAATTTGTAATCAAATAATTAATTGAACCTATATAAATTAAATTTATAGTGCTTTTATGTTTATTTTTAGCTGCTTTAATTACTTGCTGTAATAAATTGTCGCTATTAATTTATGTGTTTCTGCTTGTTGATATTTAAATTTAACCATGCGCCGAATCATTTCTTATCTTAACTCCCAGCTATAAGTTAACAACTTCAACAAAAACCTCAGTAACCAATTCATCATGATGCAACGACTGGAGTGGTCTAGAGGGCTTGTTTTGTTTATGCAGAGTTGTGGCTGTCGCGTGAGATCACAGCCCCTGCGTGTCG
The DNA here is from genome assembly GCA_034695025.1 of Chamaedrilus cognettii. NCBI lineage: Eukaryota > Metazoa > Annelida > Clitellata > Enchytraeida > Enchytraeidae > Chamaedrilus > Chamaedrilus cognettii. The sequence goes on from JAQIWG010001376.1 coordinate 10,928, forward strand.
ACCCCCCCGTGCCTCACTAACCCTGCGCTACGCAACACGCGCTCAGCTAAGTGAATACTCCGCGCTCTGCTTCCGTGTGGAGCAGCTGTTGCTGCAGAGACGCGTCCTGGAGTTGACCGGACCCGTCGCTCTCCATCTGCTCCCCAGTCTTCCGCCGGAACAGGGGTATGGCTTGTCCTGGCTGGTTATGACCTTTACCGCTTTTGATTATATTGCAAGGATTGAATGGTTTTTTGGCCGTTAGTTATTTTATTTTTATACGAGCGTTTAAAAATGTATATTTTAGTGGATTGTGTTGTTGAATGATGCTATTGTGTGTTTTCTTATTATAACGTTGTGTTTTCTGTCTATTTCTTTGTATGTATTTCCTAAGATATTTTGTGATTACATTCTGCAACACATTTGCGTTGATACCCATGTGCTTTATGTTGTACAGAGAGTCATCAGATTTGTTCTAGAGGTTGTATTGCTGTTGTCGGGCCTCGTGTTGTCATAGTCCACGATTATATTACCAATAGTCAAAAATATAATTTTTCTACGACATTTTTATCTGGTTATATGTCGAACAGTTTGATGATGTTATATATTTCAATAATTACAACAAGAGTGATGAGATTAAACTAATAGAGAGCTGCTGATGTTGCAGGGACTTTGCGCAAGTGTATCGAGCGGTGTACTCTCTGCTGTGTACCCTCGGTCGGACTTTCCCCACCATCATCGCCGACAGTCCAGAGGACGAATAAACGCATAAATAGAAGAATGAACAAAATTTGATTAATACAAATAATTATAAAATTTATGAAGTGGCAAAGTGTTGATGCTTTTCGCTCCACGCTGAAGACTTTGTTGTGTTGCATGCATTCACGTTATGCAGTATTTAATATGCTCGGCTGCAGCGAGAACGAGTCAAATCTAGAAAAGTTTTCATACGTTTAGACGCTCAGCTTTGTTGATTTTGAATGCAATCTGACTGTCCATATTTTACTATTGTCTTCGTAGCAGAAAAGCACACTAAGTGGATGACGGGCGTCCAGTACTAATAGATTTCTACTCTTTTTGAGCGAATAAAAGATATTCATATTTTGAAGAATGATTTATTTATTTAGGAAATATGTAGAATTGGTATATTTATATTCGTTTCGCGTAAAGGTTTCCAATGAATGACCTAAATGCATTTAATTCAGCAGTGTTTTAATAGTTTATTGTGTAAAATTTGACTCCTGCGAAATATAGAAGTTTGAATCGCAAACTTTTGCATCAATAAGATACTGGATTGCTAACATATTGAGTTACATACTCCATTAGAAATGGTTTTTTTATGACAACTGACTTGCGTTATTAGACTATTGGTATACTTAGCAACTATATCAATTGATTTGGCCAATCTACAGAAAGATAACACTACAAACGCAGCGAGTTGCACCAAAATAAATAATGGTTTATTTTAACAGTCGATCATATTTTTAAAACATTCATTTATAATAACTGAATAATCGAAATAAAAGAAAAAATAGACGAGTCACGTATCGGAAAATTTAGAGCACCAATAGTAATGAGCAATGCAGTATAACAATGCAATAACATCCATGTAATCAGCAGAAACGATTGGATTCATTTAAAAATCATTTTTGTTAGGGTTAGTTGTTGTGTAGCTGTTCTATGCAAGCGAATTGTTGGTTGACGATTTTCGATTCATAAGATTTTCAGTCAATAGTCGCAAGAGTGAACGTAATTTCTTTAAATCTGGGCAATTTTTGCTAATCTTGTAATATTTCAAGTGATAGGTGGGCCCCCTAGATGATGAGAAGCTGCTTCATAATCTTCCAGAAAATTTGTATACATCAATTGAAAAAGAATTCATATAGGGACAGGTGGTTCCCACTAAATTTTGAAAAATGTGGAGCACATGATGCACCCTAAGTGACGCGCACTGTTCGCTTTGATATGCAAAAACAACCACAATCAATATTTCAGCCATTGCAATTTGCATTCCACTGCAACATATGCTTCAGTGTTACAAGAAACAAGTTCTCGACAGATTTGTGTCGCTGAATTGTCGAGAGGTAGCCTAACAATATATTGTGATATTCAGATAAATAGGCACGAAACCCTGGAGTACACAATTAACGACAGTGAATTATTAAACCCATGTAAAACCCAAGATCTTGGTCTGTCAGAAAAATCAGGGGGCTCATTTACGTAGATAACTTATGACAATTTTAGTCGTAAAATTGTCTTAAGAGAATCTTTGGCATATCTTATCTTTTTTATTGGAAACTCCGCACGGTCGCGCGTGAACCGAATGATGACGTCACGGCGGTCTGCGATTGAATTTTATTTGTTTTAAATTTCAGTTAGGATAAGATTTCAGATAATCTTAAGAACTGTACGTAAATGAGCCCCCAGATCTTCTGTTTAATGCGAGTCAAACAGCTGCAAAGGCAGATGCGCAACAGATATTTAGCGGAATGCTGACGACTGGGGGTCGAGCAGTCGTAGTTTTTGGTGAACACTGAGAAAACTATCAGGTGTCACTTTAACCGTGTATAGATCATGATCTGCAACAAGAAATAAAACACAACTGAATGTAAACCGATAATAATAGATGATAACTATAGTAAAACATTGTTTATGAAGAAATAGAACTTTTAATTATATGGCATGTAGTCATTGATAAACGACATAGGAGTCATTGGAATAAAAAATAAACAATTTGTTGAAGTTTGCCTTAAAAAGAGATTATTTTAACTTTGTCGTCCACAACACCAATAACAGAAAAAAGAAGAATAATTAACGCTGGCTGTGATTGATCAGCCTCGACAATATAAATGGCAACAAAACTTATTGAAAGAATAACAAGAATTGAGGTCACCTCTTCGTAGATAGTCCAAGACATGGCGGCCATCAGAGTTCTGCGAAGCAGGCGCGGAACGAGACCAAGAAACAAGCCACCAATGCCGAATGTCTGTACAACCAACAGCAGTGTTACCAACACCTGTGGGCCTGGCCTGGCATACTAGCAGAACATAAATTTAAAGATATATATAGTTTAAAACAACAACGTCGAGACATCTATCTATTCATAGTCTAAATTCAGCCAATATTAATCAGCAAACATTAATTTCATTTCAGTTAACTGTCCAAAAGTAAACAATATATCAAATTTTGAAAATAGCCACAAATGTTCAAAAGCATTTCTGAAGTTCACAAAACAGCATCTCTTTAAAAATCCCTAAACGTGTGCAAAATATCAAAATTTACTTCTAGTTAAATACAACCATTTTATGCAAAAGCAGCAAAATAAAAGCCAGCCGGAATACAAAAGCGCCATCTACCCGGTAGATGTGCGGGACGAGGTGACGCGACTGGGTGAATCGTTCTGGGTAGAGCTGCAGCTGGGTCTTGATGACGTCAAAGGGATGAGTTAGAACGGACGCAACGGTGCCAGCAACGACGCCGCAGAGGAAAAATATCCACGGACTCTGTCGCTCAGGCATCAGGCTGCCTGTAAAATCAACAAGCATGCGTTAATTATTAATATGAATGTATGATCCGAATTACTATCACAAGACCAAGCGCTGAAATGGCACACAAATTGCTAACATTTACAGATGAATTTTACACGACCCATAAAGTCATATACCTAAAGTCGGTCCAGTCATAAAGCTGCACTAGAATAATGATGCTTCAAAATCTTATTTTACATATAGCAGATCACATTTGGCTGAATTCTCTGGTATAAGTTTGAGTTTCTCTGAAAACTCACAATACTGAACACTGAACACTCACAAACTCAATTTTTGGTTCCAAAAATTGAAATAGAGTACTTATATCAGCCACGATATATATCGCAAACTATCTCTGCTCGTTGCATTCTTTTCTTTTCAATTATGTGAAATTTTGACATTTCTAAGGAAGAGTTTCAAAATTTATCAAATAGTTTTAACAACAAAAATCGCTGCATTTATAAATAGAAACCATGTTACAATTAAATTTATAAACATTGCATTGACGGCGGCATTATCGTAACAATATTATTGATGATTTTCGACTGCCTACTGGTGGTTTGCCGCGCCTTGTTGTAACACATGAGGTAGAGACCGGAGAACGGAATATCTCTCGCCAGCATGGCCCCCAAACCTGTGAACAAACCTGCGAGGCCAAACAAACATTGAGACAATAGCATAGAAGTCATTAATCAACATTCTATATTTTTGAAACAAAATTACCAGCTCTATATAAGTTATAATCATAAATCAGCCATTAATATATCATAAAACTTACAAATAACCAACACATTAAGATTCTAAGTAAAATGAAACTTCTATTCTAACGCTCAATCGGTCATTCTAATCTTCCTGAAATTGAACTTTGTCCAACCCAAAACAATCAAACGCCAGGCCTTACACAACTGCATCACTTTCAGTTGGTTTAATTTTTGCTAACACATATTTATATGGAACATAAAGTACACACTATATATTACACATCAAGTACAGAGAAGTGAACAGAGAAGTGAAGCAGTCTAAGTTCTGCAACAGTAAAGGTTCTGCAACAGTAAAGGTTCTGGAACAGTAAAGCCCAGTTGCAATACAACACGACATGCATCAGCTAATCAATGTGTCAATGCTAAACGACTGAGTACCTCTCATGCCATGTTTTGTGTAAATAACGGTCAGCGCTTCGGAAATGCTTCTGTAGTTGTAAAATCCACTCTGAAGAACAAACAACCTTCAAGATATGATTTCACATAAGATATATCTAAATATCTCTCACAGCGCTCAGTACCAATAATCTAGATCTAGGCTAAAAAGCTTGCACTGCAAGCCACCTGCAAATTCTGTTATTAAAGATATTCTCAATTCACGCGAGCATTATTCAAGCATAGGCACAAAAAAAATTTAGATTAAACAACACACTACAATAGCCAGTATTAATGTTTTTTATTGCAATGACTAATTAATAATTATTGTGAAAATATCAATTTTAAACTAAATATTATCTATTTTGCTTCAAAGGCAAAATGATAATTTAGTTTTTAAAACATCTTCTGCTTAATTTTAATATTTGTCTGAATTTTACTAAGAGAGTTAAGAGAGCCTTGCCTCGTATCTCGTCTTAACGAGTGACAGGGGTATGGTCGCTAAACTGGTCAGACTCCGTGCAGTCGCACCGACCAATAGCGACTCGAGGGGGCTGGGAGTCGCAGTGCCGCTGAAACTGAATGACAGGGGGTGTGTTAGGGCATCAGGGGGTAGATTAACAATCCCTCCGAAATTGAAGTAGGATCAAATGATTTTAATTCAATACTTGAAATTAAAGAATAATGTTTTGCAAACATCTATTTTCAGAAAAATACAAATATAATCTAATTGACAAGCAAAAAGAACAAATTGACTGACACCATAGCAACAATACAGCCCAATATATACTATATAAACTACAAAAACCACCCAAAAAATGGATTAGTAACTAATTTCAAAAATTAACCAAACGACAAATTAGATCAAAAGTAAATGCATTGACCAAGAGATGACGTTTTTGTTCTTGCAGTGTAGGGGCCGTGTGTAGGGGCCGTGTGTAGGGGCCGTGTGTACAGTGATATTTCCACTAATGGAAATAGAATTAGGAATTGAAATAAAAATTATTTTTTGAGAAGAATGCAAATTAGAAATGGAAATTATTTGAGAATGGAATTAGGAATCGAATTAGAAATAAATAAAAAAATGGAAATATCACCGTGCGTGTATCACAAAGGCTATATACAGTCCGGTTCTGTGCAAGAGAGCCGGCACGAAACCGCTTCCCCTTTCCTTTAGTCACCTTTTACGACAAGCCCGGGGAGCTCTGGGCCGCGAGCCAATATTTGTCCCCCGGCTTGCAGGGGTAACCAAGAAATGAAACTAAGTTTGAGACACACAAGTATCATACACACGTAGAGGTAGAGACTAACCCATAGAACTTGGTTATGAACTGCAGACTGCTGAAGTATATGCCGATACCAGGAACTGTACGCAGTAGAGACTACAGAAATAAATCATCAATAAACGATCAAAGGATAACAAACAGCATGCAAATAAAAAATGGTTCACCATCTACCATTGATTCTGTCAAAAAAACATTAAAATTTTCATTTAAACTGAAATAATTACTTTCATTTATTGCCACCAATTAACTAAAATTTATGAATATACGCGCTTATATCTAAATGACCAAGATTTAATTAAACAATAACTTTATTGCGCTAAATTGCAATACATCCGAGTAATGCGGTATCTCAAGTAAAAACTTACTCACTTACAGAAGAGCAACAATGCAACCATCATCATTATCATGCTAAGTAATCATTTAACTAAGAAGACTTAATTAAACTTACTCACTGGGGTTAAACCGCGCCACAAACCAGTGACGCCGTCCGCCTTGTAAACGTTCCGGAATATGACAGTCATCCGCACCACTGGCAATCTGCATGCAAAAAATGCAAAAACTTGTATAAAGTCATGCCATTACGTTTGAAGCAAAAAGCCTTTTCAATCTAACGGTAGAGCAAAGATCAGAGCTAATTAGCCAGTATATTATACAAATAGACTCAGTTATAAACCAGAACGGACATTGTCGATCAATAGAAAAATTCCAAATTTTACACTGAAAGGCACTTCTATTGCGTGCCTTGAAAACATATAGAATTTAGTTTAAACCAAAGAAACAACTTGCAAAACGAATATGAAAAAATGTTCAACGATTATCTTGGAACTGGATTATCTTGAAGCACAGTGTTAGTATCATTAGCATCGTTATTCTATAATTACTACACATCTCTCAATCAATGAGGCCCCCGATGACGTCACCAGACGCCGAAACGGAGTCTAAATTAATTTTTTAAGACGAAGACATACTTTGCATCTGTCGGAGATTGAAGACGAGTCTTGACGAGGTCCAGCGGCTGGAAGATAAGTGTTGAACAAGCCCCCGACACTGCGCCCGCTAGAAAGGACTTGACCAGCGGAATCTGTGGCACGCACAATCCAGAGCTTTCGGTTTTCTATAACGTCGTTATAAATCTTAATACAGCGGAACGTAACACAGTGGCCTTCGTCGAATTACTTTAATAGATTAATGACGAAAACTTTTAAGTTAACATAAAAAATAATCCACATATTAATCAAACAATCAAATGCTATTTAATTAAATGATATTGAATTAATTTGGATATGAATTATACAATTGCATTTATCACTAGGCTGAAGGCTTTTCACATGAACTCACATCTCTCAATGACGGATTCATCTTCGATCACATCAATTTGCAACCATCGGGGGCTTGTACCATCGCTGGACACTACACAACAGCGCAAGACAGTATAGAAAGTTCTGTTACTTACGGCCTTATGCCTGACATTAAGCCTATGTGCATGGGCGATAATACAAGGTATTATCAATTATTTAATTTAAAAAAAGTATAATACAGTGTGACGAAATTTACAATTTAATTCGAAAAAGTATAATACAGTGTGACCAAATTTACAAACTTTAATATTAAACAAGAAAAATTTGTCAAAATTAATAATTTAAGATCACAATCAGTCTTATCGACTAGTTGACTTCACAATATTTGTCATGTTTTCAAGTGCCCTGTATGTTAGCCTACAAAATAACTACATTATTTGTTATACTGTTATAACTAACATTTGTACAGTTTTTTATGCTTTGGCAATTAATTAGTTATAATGAATTAACGTTAAACACAGTAATATAATCACACATTAGCAGAATGAATCAATTTCGTTTTTTTACATTTTCTTTAACATAAACCATTAGGTTAATCAGGTCAGGTCAATTGGATTACTTCATCTAGCGTCTTGCGTGTTTTCATTGGAGAATGAAAGGCTCACACTAGAAAGTCTCATCTTAATATTATTTTTGCGCTAACCTAAGGCCAGTGATGCCACTGATATGGATATATCACTAGATTTCGGGATACTTGAGTGATTTAGGGATCTAATTTTTAACGATATCACTAGATATCAGAAAATATATTTTTTTAATGGCGCATTTTATAATGGGAGCTGGGGATATTTTGTCACAAAATGTAATCTGGGGATGCATTCGACCAAGATCCCAGAATATCTATTGATATTTAGTTTTTGCCCAATGAAAACACTGCGCTAGGCTAAGTAGAACAATAGGGTTCAATAAACAAAATAGCGAAATTGCCTAATAGTTTATGATTTAATTAATAGGCATAGCAGTCCATAGCGAATGCAACACATTATAGCTTTAATATAGTTACATTATATAGCTAATCAATACAAATTAATCAATACAAATTTCGAATTGTGATCTGCGATCGGATTACTCTGTGCCGTGTTGTGGCCTATTATAGTAACCCAGGTAAATTTACCATGGTTAATTTTGGCCATTGGACCATGCTATACCCCTACCGTGTAGTCCTTGAAGATGAGCGATTGATCGTGTTATTACTGGGATTAAGAAAGGATTAGGAAATATTCGGAAGCCAACGACTTTTGAAATTCCATAGACGTGTTCATGCTAATTTTTTTGCAAACAATTTTGTGAAACGATGTATTTATTACGATAATAATACATTAGGCTACGATTAATAATACATGTATTATAGACATCACAGTTTTCAAATTCAGTTTACGAGGACCCCGCCTCAAGTAGGCCTATGAATTTTCTGTTCATGTATATTTAGTGTGGTACGGTAGTGAATAGCTTGAAAATTAACTTCTTTTGTATGCAATGTTCCTTGCAGCTACACTTATAACAAAAACACGCAGGCCTATGTAGTCTTTAAAATGTTTTTACCATTCAACAGTTTTATTTTTGACATGAAACTTTTTCTAAGCTATCATTTGGATTCATTCGTGCTTTCCTTTTTATTCGTTTTAGGTATTTAATTTCCATGCCTGATCCGGTAATCTCTTCATTCTTTACAATATTCATGTACAGGTGTGAATTTCATGCCTTAGAACATAGCTTCAAGTTAGGACATCCATGGCAATTTCAGCTTGCTACGTTCCCATGTAATTATTGTCTTAGCCTGGATTTATTGAACTGTGGTCTGATTTAATGCGGCTCAGTGGTTTGAGTAACCCCCTCCAGCGATCAGCGTTTTGTGTCTCTAATGAATGTATCAGTTGCTTATTTAACAACTTAGGAACTTAGAAGCCATTGATATTTGAAAGGGTTTAAAGTATTGTGTCGTGAGCAATGTTGACTTAATTCAGATCTACTGTAACAGATCTATATATTTTTGTATACATGCCTGAGTAGCATGCCTTTGAGGTGCAATACAATGAGCTAATTTATCCAGACGTTTTTAAAAATAACATAGAAACTGAAAATACTGATCGATCTTAAAAGGCTGTAGTATTGGCTGTTACATGTAAGTGTAAAAATACAAGACTAGCTAGCTACTGGTGGTTGTCTTGCATTTTTGATTATTAATGTACAGTAGACCTACACTCTACTTGGATGTCGAAATCAACCTGTGATCTGTTCAGTGCTTTTTTCCAGTACTGCTATCTAAAATATGGACTGACGATTTTGGATCAAATTCTTGACGATTGTTAGCCGTTTGTGATATTTTAATGTAAAATTGTATGTTTCTGTTATACTTCATCATCTGTGAATCTATTTCTAAAATTCTTTTTGGTATTTAAATTTCCGTTTGAAATTCTTTTTCCTATACTGATCCATACCGATTTATATCCATTTACAAGTTCATTCTTCTATTTGAAACAGCTTTTAAAGTAGTAATATTGTAATGTTTAATGTAATATTGTGACTTCATTTGTATTATAAAGGCTTCGTTGTGCTGATTGAATCGTTGGCCTGTCGATCTGTTTAGTAAGTCTCATTCAACTCAAACTCTTTATGCAAATACTGGTAGTATGTAGTTTGTACTATACCTGCGGCAGTTTACACTTGTTAACAATGGGATCTGACATTATCTGGGATTGAAAGAAGCTCCAGCAATGAATGTAGGCTGTGTCAGTTCTCAGTAACATGTCAAGTGTGCTATCTGTATGTCTAGCTGTGAATTAATTCTGAACCCTGCATTGTGTGCTTGTGCTCTGACTACTGTGGTTTGCATTGCTTATTGAGCCACTGATATATAAAAGCACAGGAATAGTAAACTGTTGAACCTTGCCAGCTATAGTAATAATTTTGGCTCATTGATCATTGAAATAGGCCTATTTGATTAATATTTTTAAAATGGATTCTGTATTAATGACTGAAATATCAATAACTTGTCATAAATAACATTTGTCTATGCTAATCCTAGTTTAGACGTCTGAAATGATGACATTTCTTACCAATATTTTCTGTCTTCTGGCTTGGTTATTTTCTCTTTTGAAACTTCTTTTGTTGCTGCTCCTTCTTCCATTTATTTTTACTGAATTGAGTATTTATTTGAATTTTATTAAGCTTATAGGAATTAACTGTTGCAGGGTGGTGCTTCAAATAGCGACAGGATCTATGGATAGATCATATGGATAGTGGATTACAGATCTCTTTGGAATAATGGATCATATACTCTTGTTGAAATCAATGCTGATTCATTTAATAATTATATAATATTTAAGCTCGTCGACCGATAACACGCCGGGAGTCAGTTTTGGTGGTTTATCGTTTTTCCTGGATGCAAATGAATTCAGTGGAATTGCCTTTCGATGAGGATAAATCAGTTTAGTATTGAGACTTCCATTTTACCGTTGGATCATCGTCCATTGAGTCCTCATCCTGATTGGATCTAATGAAGCAAAAGTTGAGAAGTATTTCCTCAGCGTCCTCTGAGATCGACGTGTTGGGGGGGAGAGTAGCGAAGGGGGTTCAGTTCTGTGACAGCCCGTAGAGTAGTGCGACCACGCTGTTATGGGGGGGACAAGGTTGACAGGGGGGTCAACGGTTTTATCAGTGGCTTTCTGCTGCATGGCGGCACTCGCTCAAGCTACAGCAGGACAAGGTTTGCATCTATACCTCTAATGTTGAGTAACGCGCGCTTGTTATTGTGTTGATGCAGTTGGTGTATGTTGCGTTGTTGCGTTGCGTATATTTGACTTATATCATGAATTAATTGCTTGCCGAACAGTGTTGACAATGTTAATTCTGTAATGCTACAAATTGTATTTTGAACTGTTGACTAACGAATTTATAGTTTTTTCAAAATGAACAATTTTGATGTAAAAGGTTCACTCGAGGCTTTTTTGCAGTCGCATATAGCATATTTTCAAACTGGGTGATCCTGTAGACCCTTCATTTTATATCTCCATGCTCCATAGGGTTCCTTCTCAATTTGGATTGGGTTAAGAATTTTAAATCATAATTACTAAAAATTCATTACTCGGTGTGTTGTACTGGCTCATTAATGATGCTAGTGATAGTATATGATATGCTGGATAGTATATGATAGTGTTCGTACCCAAACTTCTGTCTGCTATATTGTTTAGTGCTCCATAAGATGTCAATCAATTTCAGTGCGCAGCCATTCAGATTAACTGACGGTTCTGGCCATTAAGTCAATCAAATCAAATCAAATAGATTTCATTACAAACACACTGTAGGTCATTAGCAAGTTTGTGTTCGCTAAAATGTGTTCTAAAACGTGTTCCCCTAAAAGTCCCATGCTTATACATTGTTAATCCTATGTCTATAGTCTGGTGATTATTTTGTACTATGGATAACGAATGTGTAACCTTTCTGTTATATTGAGCAAGAGCTATGTAGACCCTGGCTGCTGTTTATTGTGTTTGTGTCAAATCTTGCATGAATTATGAGATATTTCCTTTGGCAGACACTTTCCGGTAGTTGTTGCTGTCATATACCCACACCCCTCATAGAACAGCGTTGCTGTGTAGGCCTGTAATGTAGTAGTGTTAAGGTACAGTTACATTGCATCTTACCAGAAAGATCTTCCAGAAAGATCTTATCGGAATCCGTCTCGGAAGATGAAATGTACCATTTGCACTCAGCGACGCAGTCTTCCAAGAGCACGTTTGTTTCCACATGCCTCTTCCCTTGAGATGGTTAATGGTGGCTGTATGCCTTATATATTGGTGGCTAGTGGGAAGACGTGTGGAAAGACGACTTTAAAGATGTGGCGCGAAATTCTGAACGACAATCGCTGTCTTCCGGGATGATGCGTGTTCACGGCAGTCTTCTGGAAACATGTTGCATCTCGAAAGATCACTCGGAATCCACTCGTAAGATGTAATGTAACTGTGTCTTTATGGTCCTTCGGAGTGTGTGATGAGAAGTGGTACTTAACCCGGACCATCATGACAGCCCATCAAACCAGGCTATGATTATGGCCTATTTGATGATGGAAGTAATGACATCATCAAGTACCATACCAAGTATTTGCTCAGCGTTTATGGGTGTCGCAGTTTTTGTACTCAACGATTATGATCCCCTATATCAGTCTATATTTTTCCTGTTAAATTCCCTGGAATATAATCTTTGAAATCTTTCTAGATTTTGTACTTTACTGAAATGCCAAGTTTTGCTTGAGTTAGTATTCATTATCTGCCTTACAATATATCCTATCACGGTCGTGGATGAAAAAAATCAATGGCTATCATGTTGTCCTTTTACAAGATTGGCCGTCAGTAAGAAGGCGGTTTAATGATTTATTTGTGTCTGGGGTCTGTCCATAGAACAGTGTCGATGCATTCGGTATGATCCACAAAATGTAGCCGTTCTCCAGAGTCCAGACCGGTCGGCATTTTTACAATGACTAGCAGGATTCAAGTATAGGAAAAAGGACCCATCTTTGTTCTTTCATAGATCTGTCAGTCTTTTAGGCATTACAACGCTCTCATAATTACAGTTCAGCATCAGCTGTGGTGTCAGTTCCGAAAATGTGACAATGACCGTTGAGTGCTGAGTTGTGGGGTAGATGTCAGACCCCAGTGTGTGCACGCGTGAGTTAATTATTGGAGCTGTGCTAGTACTGACAGTTGAATGGGAAGGTGAGAGAACAGTGACTGCATCTCATCGGCTTTGCAATCCCCACTGCAGCACTTGGTTTGCGCTGACATTGACGCTATTGATTTCTATTGTCTATGAATGCTTTTTTGTCCCAAATGAATGGATATCTGTGCCGATTGTGAAATGAATCCGTGGATATCATTATCACCCTCTCAGTGGCAGTTGAGTCACGTGACAATTAGAGAGTATTACCCTGTTACGCATTAGCTGGAACTTAGAAGTGTATCTTTTCCAATGCTTAATGCTGCAGTTCTAGCTGATGAATCTGGGTGTGGTTTGGGGGATGTATACTATGAAGGTATAATAAGCTTCAGCATACTTCTCTTGACAGGATGGTCATATTTAGATTTGAATAATTTGGCTGCGCTGCTGTTTGCTGAGCACTTGTAGTTGAGAATGTTGGGGAATGCAGATCGACTCGATTGCAGCTGTAGCATACACATGAATCGGACAGGCGTTGAACTTGATAGGAAATATTTTTCAGTCCACTACATTTTGTTCTTAGAAGAACAGTTGATATAGGCTAATTGCTATAATGTTGATTTTTATAGCTCAATAGAGCTCTTTTGCTTAATGAGTATTGAATATATAATGATTAAAGCCTCTGATATGTCAGTACCGTGCCGTAGTAAATTTTCTAGTCACCATAATTAGCTAAAAATATTTAATAATAGATAGTGAGCTATATATTTATAAAGTCAAAATTTATTTGTATGCCGGTGATATTGCGGGTGCGATCGGCGTGGATTCCTAGCTGATTGCAGTCGTATTTGACAGGATTGCACCACGTAGTATACGTAGTATACGTAGTATACGTAGTATACGTAGTATACGTAGTATACGTAGTATACGTAGTATACGTAGTATACGTA
>JAQIWG010001377.1:0-24795 GCA_034695025.1 Chamaedrilus cognettii
GCTGGGTAATATTTATGTTCCAAAAGTTGGGGGGGACGCGTCCCGTGGTCCCAATAGGTTGTTGCGGCCATGGCTGTGATAGACTTCATGTTCGTGGTTAAAATCGATACCTAAATTTCGGCACGTTATAATAAATTCTATTAACACTTTTACACTCAAAATTTCATTTGTTTTAGAAAAGCGTTTAACGTTTAAGGTTTAACGACTTGGGGCCATACATTCATAGGCTGGTGCCCTATGGTTTTATTATCGGACAATATTAGTCATGAAACACTGCAAATGCTAACCATGATCGTAGAGGTAGCAGCATGAGTTAGATAGGATTGAGTCAGTTACATGGTGTTCAGTTAACGTTCAGTTACCGTGAGAGCACTGTAATTATCTGTTCGGCAAAGTCCTCAGGTACTTGAAGATGGATTTGTAATCTGACATTTTGCATCCTGACATTTGTCTGTGAGATGCGGAGTAATTTGAGGAAGAATATGACATTAACAGGAAGGTTTTATCTAATATAACCTTCATTTTTAGTTCTTGTGTCTCTACTGTAAATATTTCTAACTTTCTTCAGCCAGAGATTTTGGCAATGCGCTCTATGCTCATGTAATTTTTTTCTTAAATGTTAGCAACTTACGATGGCAATTGTGAGTAAACGTCTACGATACCTAAATTTTGGTCAGATATATGGTATAATCCCAGTATATATACACCCCTGCAGGCCGAGGAACAAAGAATTGGCCTGCAGCCCAGAGCTCCCCGGGCTTGTCGTAAAGGGCGACTAACGAAAAGTGGGAGCGGTTTTGCGCCGGCTCTCTTGCACAGAACCGGACCGTATATAGCCCTTGTGCGCTACGCACGGTCCCTAAAATAAATAAACTAAAAAAACTAACAGCGTATATACATTATGCACAGATTTAGAAAATGTAAATTCGTATAGTTAGGTCTAGTATCAGTCTAGTGTTGATCGTTATCGATGCAATGGATTTATAGTGGTAGTGGTAGTGGTAAATTGATTCGAAATGATTGACTGCTTTCAAGTAGGCAATACTCTTAATTGTAGACCTTACTTTGTGAGCAATCTGATTACGGGTTAGTGATGTGGTGGCGATTCTTTGAAACCTATGCAGAGTCTCGCATACTGCATGGCGTGCACCACGTGCATGCATTCACCTACTAACGACCTGACCTTTCTGCTGTTGGCATGCTGGTGTCTGGGGCAGACTGTAATCGTATCGCCGCTCAGTTAAAGGGTCGTCTCTCTCTGGGCATTTGTGTGTGCAACTGCGCATTTTTGCATTCAAATCAGAACCCTAAGCTTTAAGCCTAAGCTGAACCCTTATCTAGCTTTAATGTGACCCTCTAATTACTGATTTCTTAAACGCTTATTCTTAACATACAAGTATAGCTTTCATACACATGTATAGCTTTCACATACAATATCAAGATTCACATACAATGCTTGACATACAAGTATGTTAAGCTTTGATTTTCATTCAGATAGACAGGCTATACTATATATGTACAATACATAGCTCTGCAATTGGTTTTCAATTATGACACTACCAAGCGTTTTTATAGGACAGAACTATAGGCGTGCGGAGATTTAATTGAATTCTAATCATGATCTAAAGCTAACACTAACCTATCAATTAATGAGCTAACCGGACTCTAATTTTATAAATATCTTTTGTTCTAAACATAGAGTTAGTTCTAAACCGTATGAGAAATCGTATCTTGTACATCGGTCTTGGCAAGCATATTTCACATTGCCGTTAAGTGGAAGCATCATCTATTTCTGTGCTGGCGCTGAACGCTATGGTTACAAGGAAGGGAGGGAAGGGACAGGTTAGCGGGCAGGGTGAAAGGGAGGGCTGGGAGGGGGGAGGTTGCTTGAATCTCTCGTCGCCTAATTCTGCCACTAACCGTTGCACCCCGTGGACCCGGACACGGGTGGATACCAACATCAGTGGAGTATGGATCAGAAGTTCGGAACAGCCGCTTATTGGTTATGGACTTAAAAACTTATCTCAACACTGAGTTCAGGAAGATATTAATACCTCATTGGTTTTGCTGTATTATAGCGAAGAAAGATGATAAAAAAGGCTTCAAAATAGAGTCGTGCCAGACAGACTCGTCGAGGCTCGCTGCGTGTGTGTCGAAGAGGAGGCTGGAGTGGATGCTAAGTCGCAAAGTCCCACGGTCGCAGTCGCGAAGCGCATTTTAACTCAAATATCCGAATAGGGGTTAAGGGTTGTTCGACGTAAAGATGTAAAATATTGGAGGCGTCCTGATTCAAAGTTTACGGCGCTTCAGAATCGAGGTTATATTTGATGAATCCATTTTTGGGATATTGGGAGCGGAGGTTCAACACTTCCACGCACCTCAAGGATCAACGCAGACAAGTTCTTGATCCTGTTCTTTCGCCTGACGTAGACAAGCCAACAAAATAGATTTGGTCCTCAAACCAAGGCTTCTCAAACGCTTCGCATGAGGTACCAGTAACGAAGTGATAAAGCGGTTCTTAGTGTGATAGTTTGATAGAGAATCATTCAACTGAAATAATGTCACATGCTGTCGAGATATTCTGGCATCTATATGATCGGAATGATGTCAGTTGCAACAGGAATGAACTTTCAATGAAGTCTATCTATTTACAGACCTTTCCAGTCTCACCATTGGCATAGTAACTACAGCTCCTATATACGCTTTGTCAAAGTGAACTTGAGTGTTGTGTACGAGGTGTGCGTAAGAGGGCATACAGGGCAGTTCTAAGAAGGAACTTGTTGATCTGAAGACTTGTCTTGACCGCTTCCTCTCCTATTATATAGCGATGTAAGAACAGCGTGTTCAATTATTACTATCGTTTGGAGTTGATGTAACGCTGTATTCTGTTGAAAGGGTTTAATTGATGTTTGGAGAATGCAAGCCACGCTGTGATTTAACATTTGACTCCTATCGGCGCCGCGGGTATATCGCTAGGAGATAATGGAAAAGGGATGGGCGCGGGAGAATGGACCAGAGGGGGCATATCCTCCCCCTTTAAGAAAATAAATGTTTGTTGACCAACATTTACATGTTAAAATATTTTATGCCACAAATTTCTGAGCGGAGATGGATCTGTTCTCTATTCGCTATCCTTTTGATCACAATTCGCCATCTTCAGCCTTGACGAAAATGTCTTAAATTTTGCACTTTTTCAGTGTACACTTCCTTGCCTTCAAAGGTATTCTATTGCTTTTGCACTGCCAAGAAATACTGTTTCAATCGTCAATGGGTGCCCAATAGGTATGCAATGGATCCCTAATGGATGCTGAACGCACATTTGGAACCCATGCTGTATTTGTTGGATTTAGCCCTCATGTTGCCTAATCTAAACTCAACCTACTTAATCCTGACTGACCCTAGTTCTTACCCTGAACCTAACCTACTGTGTGTAAGTTAACGCTTATGTAATCTAATCTAAACAAACCCAGCCTTTCATAGGTGACCCTAATCCTTACCCTAAACCAAACCTCAGGGCTTGATCTGCCAGTCGCCAAAATCGGCCCCAAATTTTTTTTGGCGCAGTTGGCAATTTTTTTTTCCATTTGGCGGAAGTCCTTAGCAAATTTTTTATTCATCCTTTGATCTTAGAAGCTCAATTACTAGCTCTATGGTGATGAACAGAGCGATAAATTTGACATACTCCAGTGCACCCGAAGGGAACAAATGTGTAACAAATTTGGCGAAAACAAATGCGGCCTAGCGAAAAAAAAGTCTTTTGGTGAATTTTTGGTGAATTTTTTTCATGACCCAGATCTGGCCCTGCCTAACCTCCCTAACTCTCATTCTAATCTAACCCTAACTTAGTACAAGGTACTAGCGATCTATTTATAGAATACAAATCAATACGTTTTCTATATAAGCGTGCCGGATCTCCTGAGAAATGGGAATGGCGCTATCTATCCGACACCGATATTCCTCATGTTATAGTATAGGGCGCCGAATGTCTTTGATTAACTAGTTATGACAGTTGGTACAATTTAACATTTCCGGCGGCCATGTCTGCCGTGCGGTTGTGGGTCGCCGCTACCGTGCTGCATCGGTTTGCACGCAGCGCCCGCTGTTGGTTCAAGTAAATGTTGATGTTCAGAGGCGCTCAAGTGGCAGATGAATGTAGCAGCCGATTTGGGTTAACTTCAATGTAACAAATAAAATTTAGCTAAGTACTATTTTGCCTGGCGGTATTTACATAACAAATTTAGTACACGTGTCATGTTACCTTCAGTATAAAACCGTACCTCCACTACCTGGTATGTAAGTTATGCATTGAAGCAGATTTTTAAAATTGCACTTGTAAGTTTTAACAACTGTTTAATGCCAATTTATGAATAATATCATGATGATAATTTTGTCATATATATCGTTGTCCATGTCATTTACATTTTTTTTGGTTATGAGCTGCAACTTTGCAAACTTGTCCAATGCCTTTTGAATGCATAAAAATAACTATTCACAATATATTTGATGGCACGCGTGCAGTATAGTTTTTTAAACGATGCTTTTATTTATATAATTTCAAGACTGAATGAAGAATTTTGAGCGGAGGAGAATAGTGTCAGAAAAGACACTTGGCCTGTTTATATTATAATTTATAGATGGCTGAAGCAGAGGTATCGTCAAGTTCCTAAATGTCTCGCATGCGCGGCCCGTGACATTTGTGTATTTGTGTATTTTATACTGTAATTTGAAATAACAATAGATCTTGTCAAATAGCTGGATGTGTTGCGTGCGCAGCCTCGACGCGTGACGTCACCGCAAGGTTTGCGTGGACGCCGCTGACGAATGTCGAGGTGGTCGCGGGCGCCACGCTGACCCTGGAGTGCGCGGCGGAGGGCTGGCCGGTCCCAACCGTCATCTGGACGCGCAAACAGGCCGAACTGCCACACAACAGGGCCTCACAGCGTCTCGGTGAGTAGATTTAACTTTTTGAAAATTTGGTGATTTTAATTGCTTTTTGTTAATATTAATCGTTTATTTTTTTTGGTTATTTTTGACATTAAAAAATATATATTTGCTTTTGTAGATTAATGGTTAGTTTCTTATCAGGTGAAACTGTGACACAACAGGGCCTCACAACGTCTCGGTGCATAGATTTGTTGTTTTGTAAATTAGGTGATTTTAATGGCTTTTTGCTTATTTTATTTATTTTTGTAATACTATTCTTAAGATTATCTTTAGTGCAACATTGATTAGCTTCTGCCCTTCAAATCCTAGCTCCAGCAGTCTTCAGCAGAGCGCTAAACATCTGACACATGTCATGGCAGATTTATAATTATTTTTTGTGTCATATTGTTCTTCTTTATTATTGTTGTTTGATTGCTATGCATTATGGTTCAGTACAATTGCAGCTTGTGAGAGACCTTCTGAAGACGGAGGAAAAAAAAATTAATCTGCTGCTCAGAGCTCCCCAGTGTCTCATAAGAAATAACTAAAGAAGGGGGAGCAATTTTGCCCTGATGTATTGAACCGGGCCTTAAGTCTGTTTGATACAAACTAATCTGCAAAAACCATCCAAACTAATCTGCAAAAACCATCCGAACTAATCTGCAAAAACCATCCGAACTAATCTGCAAAAACCATCCGAAACTAATCTGCAAAAACCATCCGAACTAATCTGCAAAAACCATCCGAACTAATCTGCAAAAACCATCCGAACTAATCTGCAAAAACCATCCGAGCTAATCTGCAAAAACCATCCGAACTAATCTGCAAAAACCATCCGTTTATGAGCTAGAGTTATTGTCACAAACGATTAATATTATTTAAACTAGATTTATCATCATACTAGGATTAAGTCTCCGAATGCTTAGATTGCCCTATTCCTGAAAATTCCAGCACATAGCGACTACTGTTCGCGCGGGCATTTTTCACTGTAATTCAAGGGGCATTTTGCTCAGGACTAGGCGTGATAAAAATCCTTCTGACTGTCAAGTTCTGGCAGTGGCTTGCTCCCAGTGATACCATTGAACCAAAACGATATAGCCCTAGATTCTGGGTATCTCGGCAAAAAAATCCCTAGATTTTGTTTTGAGATAAAAATATCCCACATTTCCATTTTAAAATGCGCCATTCGACAAAAAAATATCCCCAGTTATCTGGGCATTGCGCTAAAAATCCGATCCCTAAATCACGAAAATATCCCGAAATCTAGCGATATATATCCGTAGCGGTGGCATCGCCGCGTTCATAAAAATCCCTGCCAGCCGCTGCCGAGTTCTGGCAGTGTCTGGCTCTGAACGAGTCCGTCTTGATTAGTTAGCGTGGAGTTGATTGGAGAGCCAAGTAGCGAGTTGGACCGATAAGCGTAACGGCGATGTCTAGCCGCCACCGCGCTACAATTTTCCACTGGTGATGTCAGTTACGGAAAACGAACTAGGAGGGTGGGACTCCCATTAAAATTTGATATCTTTTCGAATGAAGAACTTTTAGAACTGTAAACTTTTTTTTGTTGGACAACGTTCTGAACTTTTAGAACTTTTGGCGATCCTTCCGATCGCGCTTTAGCGTTGAAAACTTTGGATTTGCGCGCTATTGCTAGCGTCTGAAAATTAAATTGAGGTCTTATGCGTCTTGAACGCAGATGTGAAATTTTGGCGTGTTAGTGCGTGATTGAAAAAAACGGGCGATCCGCCCATTTTTTTTTTCAGATCAATTCACGACCGGGGACAACGGGGTAGCCAAAGATCCGTCGAGACACGCTAAAAAAGTACTATGCAGAATTGATATTGAAACATTTATTTAATTTTTTTAAACTGCTGCTATGAATATTTTTTCCAAATTTTGATATCTGACATGGTTGTGATGATGGCCAGTATTACTATTACTATTGTGAAATTCTGATTTAGTTTTTTCGTATGTAAAAAAAAATATGTCGTGTGTTTTAGTTGTTTAGTTTGTTTAGCAGCAGTTTGACAAATTGCTTAAATGTTTCAATATCAATTTTTGTATATCTAGAATTTTTTAGCTATTGCTTAGTGTTAGGGGTTTTGTCAGCCCCCACCATCCACCGACAAATGCTAGCCTGCTCGTGGCATTCTGGCGCTGTAATTTAGTTTGGTATCTGTTTTCCATTTGGAGCTCGTCGCAGACCGTTAGGCTGGAGCGTGCGCCGCAGCTGTATTTCAATTAGTGGGACGACGGCTCTGTGTATGCGTGATTCATAAAAAACCAAGTGGTGCCATTTATCATTGCGTTATCTGTTTACAGACTTTTAACGATTTATGGATTGTAGAGGAGATTGAGTTATCGTCAGTTGACAGTGGGTGTTAACAGCGTGTAGTGGTCTGTGTATATATTGAGGAGTGTTCCGACTGTTTTGGAGTTTAAACAGGTTTGGAAACAGAGAGTTGTTGTCTCATTTTTTGTTATTAATGCGAAATTTTGGCAAAACAATTGATGTTGTGTGTGATATGGCTGGAATTTTTATATATTAACAGTTTTTAGTTGTTTAACTAAATCCACTGATCAATAATAATGGACATAGAATAAGTGCAAGCCTGCATTGCATATACATACTAAAAAAAATTAACCGCATTTTTTCGTCTTATCTGTTAATGTCCATGTTTTCACACAGGCTTAGAGGTATGCGCCGTTGTGAGGACTGCAGGAGTTGGTTTTTTATGGCTGGATGCCCTACCTTTTTTGCTTGGAGTCAGGCCAACCAAATAAATAATTATCTGGCATGGGGTTAGCAGCTAGCGACACTTGTGTGTTTAACAGCGTTGCTGAAGAGCCTGTAACGCCATGGTTTCATAGTTGCAGGCGCGGGGACTTGAATCCTGGTCCTCTAGACTCGAAGTCCGACGCCTTAATCACTACACCACAGCGCCTCGTTACATGACTGCATGTACATACATATGGCAATAGTAATTCTAGTCTGTTTGGGAGTAGCAAGAAAGCCAGCCACTCAGTGCCTGAATCCACTGAGCAATGGCCGTGGATGTAACTTGCAGGCAATCTGGTGATAGAGAACGTGAGCAGGTCTGATCAGGGGACGTATGTGTGTCGAGCCCAGACCTCCGTGGGACAGCCTCAGGCCAGCGTCGCCTTCGTCGAAGTGCTCGGTGAGGCGCCGCCATCTTTGATTCATCGCTGTGTGTCGCCATTGTTGGAAATCAGTGCTCTTGGCGGTCCTGTATTTCCTGCAATGTTCTTTAGTAATGCATTGACCGTCTAGTAAAGTCCCGTATCTTTTGAGCTCTGCTGCAAAGTCCTGCATTTTAAAACTGTATCTTATAATTCCTGTATTGTTACAAGAGTTTTATATTTCGGGTTTTTTTGGCGCAGATTCTTTAATTTTTTCTTTTTTTTAATCTACAGCGGCGCATTTAATCAGTTGAAATGAACTTCATTAGCAATTCCATTAGTACCATGGATACTTCATCCAAAATGTAGTGGATTCTATCGATCAGGCTCTCTTACATAAACCGGTTTCTCATTTTGTATGGTGTTAAATATATTTTTTGCTCTGATATGTTTGCTATGTTTGCTTTATATACCTCTTGATGTTTAATGTGTGCTGTTTAATGCTTCAGAGCCGCCGGAGATTGTATCACTGCTATCCAATCGGAGCTTTTCCTCGTCGACCAATCGCAGCACTTCTATCCACCGCCGCGCTGAGCGGAGGAAGGCGACGGAGGGAGCCAGTGTGACGCTCGGCTGCACAGCGGCGGGCAAGCCAGAGCCCAAGCTGACCTGGCTGCACAACACACGTCCCATCACCACCAGCCGCGGCGTCACCATCAACGGTAATTACGATAGTGCGTAGTCATATTATTATCCGCTGTATTTAATTGTTTCTCTTTTGTGTTGGGTAATCTATATTCTTGTGCGTGTGACGTTTTCGACTCTTTTGAGTGAAATAAAGATATTCACGGTAAAAGCAATTTTTTGTGTTTTTTTGCGCTGGTTGGTACATGGCTGTAGCACATATGGCTGCAGAATGCAGAATTGCGGATGATATAAAATATTATTTATCTATTTTGAACGGATTAGTTTGTATCAATATCATCAAATTATTGTTCATTTGGCTTTATTTCAGATATAATGATGAAGCGTTCTTTCAAATATCACGGTTAATCGATGTATACGTAGTATCTTATTCAATACTTACTCAATGCATCTGTCAATGTTTAATTTTCACTCCAATATTTAGGATTTGTAGTCAATCATTCATTCTTCTTACTATGCAAGTGTAGTCAGTACGTTTTTCTTGCGCCCGCTTCCCCGAAAGCGCGAATTTTTCCTCAAAGCTTTGATCACTCCTCTAACGTGTCTCCAGAAATGCCCTTTTTATACTTTTACAGATATTGTATTCTGTACCTTCCCTTAAAATGTCAATATTTCTTTCCAATATTTGTTTCCTTGGGGCTGAATTAAATCACGCTGATATCTAAATGAATATCGTTATGTCTGACTCAGTTTAACGCAGGTTTCCTTTGCCGCGTGCGCAGACACTGGTCTGGTGATCTTGAGTGTCCACCCTCGCCATTCCGGCATGTACCAGTGCTTCTCTACGAGTTCTGTCGGCACCGACTACGCTCTCTTCCGATTGGATGTCGTGACTCGGGCCGTCGTCCAATCAGACGCGAGTGAGATGCAGAACGTCGCGCCATATCGTGAGTTGCTTTGTTTGATTGGTGCCGTAACACTGGATCAGTTTCGCCATGATGTGCATTTAGCGATGCATTTTGCTATTCATTTACTATGAATTTTACTGTGCATTTTGCTATACTTTAATCGAAATCTGTGATT
Source organism: Chamaedrilus cognettii (assembly GCA_034695025.1). NCBI lineage: Eukaryota > Metazoa > Annelida > Clitellata > Enchytraeida > Enchytraeidae > Chamaedrilus > Chamaedrilus cognettii. Next base: position 9,793 of record JAQIWG010001377.1, read on the forward strand.
TAAGTTGTGATTTAAAATCTTATTAAAATTTGTTACAATTTAAAAGATTGGATTAAACTAGAACTATAGAATATTGTCCCTAGGGCTGGATCTTAAAAGGCTGCTGGAAGGGTTAAGAATTTTTTGTATGATTAAAGTGAACATTACCCAGCAAGGTGTTAATGCGCTTGTATAAGTTTCTGTTCATGTAGTCGACTGCTTTTGATGAATCAGTGACGACTGAAAACTAAACAAAATGAAGAAAATAAAATATTGTTTTGATCGGTGTTCTGCAGATGCATTTGATCAATCGACCACACGCCCCAAACGCCCTCTGTCCTCGAGACAAAAACCCAGCAACCAAGACGATAACAAAGGCCCTCGCAGATCTGGTCTACGGGACAAAGCTTTGCCGACCAATCAGAAGCAAGATCTAGGGTCAGGTCGAGTTGCTCTGTCCAATGAAAGAAAGAGCTATCAGCCGGCTCGCAGAAACAAGCAGAAAGGGTTGGGTCGAGGTCAGGGGGTCAACCGTAACAAGGGGGTCATGAGGAAGGAGGAAAACGATTTGAAAAGTAATAATTAGGTTGAGATTTATTTCTGCCGAGTGTTGATTTTAAATGAGTGCTCATATGTCGATAGTTAAATATTTCTGACAGAATTGTGTGGTTTTTTTTATAAAATTGGGACATCATTCACAAAGGTATCTTATAAATTTTTTTATCGTGAATTTCGTAAGCAGATCTTAAGGATATTTAATCTTCTGTTGTTGGTGGTGGTTGCGACCCCATTCGGTCCTGTGATTGTCAGGCCCGGATTCCCCCCATCCAGCCTCAGGGACCATCCTGAGGCTGTTGTTTATAGCTGGGTTTGTTGTTTGTTGTTTTCAGCCTGATGGTTAGTTGTTTGTTGTTTCCAGCCTAATCGTTGGTTATTTGTTGTTTCCAGCCTGACATTTTGTTGCTTGAAACCTGCGCCGTATTATTGGAATGACTCCCCTATATTGGCGTGTTATTCAAACAATCCTGGATCGAATTTGCGAGATTTGATTGGAGCGTGATGTCATTTTTGTTCTATGATTATTTAAAACCAAGTAGCTCTCGATTGAACAACTTGGCCTAATAGAAACGTCATGACGTTCGACACTTGATTCTTATTTTCCAAAAATCTTACTTCAAGATTAAATTAGCTTTAGATTAAATTAAATTCATCAATAAGCATAACATAATCTTTGGAAGTTGTAGGCTGCCATAACGCACCTAAAATTATTCTACGCTATTTATGGCAATGTAGCGAATCACAATGTAGCGGTGACATTACTAAATTATTTTACTATTGTTATCATTTATTGCTACAGCAGTGTTGGTGGCGCCCCCCAAGCCCTCGGTGACCCCCCATGGCTCCACGTCGGTGTCCCTCGCCTGGGCGCCCCCCCAGTCAGCGCTCCCTGCAGGGGAGGGACTCCGGGTCACGTTCCTCAAGGTCCAGTACCGGGCCGTGGCCCCCCGCCACCGCTCGTCGGAGGGGGGGGGAGGGGGGGTGAGCCCCGGGGGCTGGGAGACCCTGGACGAGGACCTGCCAGGCGCGGCAAAGGCCTACCGCGTCAATGGGCTGAGGGCAGGTGAGATGCTCAGCCAGTCTAACTCTGCGCCGTTTTGTCTTCTTTTGTTATAAATGTTTTTTAAAAATTTACTTTTGTAGCTTCAGTACATATATCGATGCACGCGGAAAAGGGAGGTCTCTGATGACGTCACTAGATGCTGAAACGAACTCGAAACTCAATATTTTTATTGTTGATGATATTAACGACCAGAATTAATTTTTGGTTGTCTATTTTGTTAAATGTCTCAGTTCCGGTTGGTTGCCCAGGTGGAGTGTACCAGTTTCGGTTGGTTGCTGTCTACTCGAACCACGACAACCGCCACGGGCCCAACTCTGCGCGGGTTACCCTGGGAGGGGCGGGGGGGGCAGGGGGAGGCAAGCAGCCCCGCCTGCAGCTCGCCACAGCCCCGGTGATCGTGGAAGTGCAGCCCCTGTCTCCCTCGTCCATCGCAGTTGTGTGGCGGGTGAGTTGAAGGTGGTTGCGTCTCAGGTTACCTCACTTAAAAGGGTTCCAACATATATAGTGGTTGTTTATGTGAAATTTCTTGCTCTGACAACTTAATAAATTTTCTGACTCCTTCACTATTTCCGTGTGCTCCGCCACCAGTACGTGCCGGCTGATCGGGTCCCAGTGCGAGGCTTCCACGTCCACTACAGGCCGTACGAGGAGCGACCGCGCGGGGGAGAGGCGCCGCGCCGCCAGACCGTGCGGCAGCCTGGCGCACGGCGGCTGGTGCTGCGGGGCCTCGCGCCAGACACGACGTACAGCCTGAGAGTTCAGGCGTTCAACAGCGCTGGGCACAGCGACTTCAGCAACACGGCCGTCAAGGCCACGCTTGGCGGTAAACAACATGGCGCTTTACATGACCGTTATTTGGCGTGGCGATATAGTTTACAGAGCCTTCATCCACTAACGCTCAACTAAACTTAAATAAATTTACATAACTTGATTCAAAGCTTTTTTTGTGTATTAAAATACATAAAAAAATTTAAATGCATTGAAACCTTAAGTTAAATAAATTTAAATTTAGATGAACATGGGTGAATTTAGGCGGTGGACTCTGCTCTGTAGATCCTCGATGGGACACCGAAATGTACTTAAGCACATTATTGATAGTTATTGTTTGATTGCTTACCACTAACAAAAATGAGTTTTTTTGGGCCCTATCCTGAGGCCTATTCGTCAGGTATTGGGCCCCAGGACATTGACATGAATTATGCATGGTTTGACAAAAGACCCTATTATTTAATCGTTTTAGATTCCTCCGAGGCCGTAGGAGATCCGGGCCAAGCCTCGGCTTCCCACCCCGGCGCCAAGCCCATCCCCGGCGCTGCCCAGAATCCCGTCAACGGTAGCAGCGGCGGCAGTGGCGGTGGTGGTGCCGCGGTGACACCCAAGACGTCGGGCGGCGATGCGGCGGACTCTCAATCACCGGTCAGTAGTCACTAGTTTGATCACTGGTTTTATGATGATGCTTTGATATTTTAGAGCCCATAGATTAGCCATGATGCAATAAATTTGAATCTTTATTTGGGCCTGATTCGGGAACAGGACAACTGCTGATAATATATTGTCTATTGACTTTTTGCGATGGAATATTCTACTTGTGTATTTGTAAATGTCAGCGGGATGTCTGTCGTGTCACCATGTATGTCGCAACAAATATATGTCTGTGGTGCAGTTGCACCGTGGTGCGGCGCAAGGTGCGGACACACTCTACGTGGTGCTGGGTGTGGTGCTGGGCGTGGTGCTGCTGGTGCTCGCGCTGGTGCTTGGCGCGTGCGTCTGCAAGCAGCGGCAGCAGCAGAGACTTCTCGGTAAAGTTCACAAATTTTTTGGGGTTTTTTACATTTATTACTTCAGAACAAGATACAAGCAAGCACTTGCATAAGTCGCATATGAAGTAACGAGGTTGGGCAAAAAGAGATAACATATCTCAGAGAAAGCTTGCGCCTATACCTAACCCCTACTGCTCAATTGCAATACCACATCAAGTAGTTGTGCAATGGTCACCAGATAAGAATAACATATATTAACACTTCTAAGAAACAAATGTGAAGAAAAAAATAAATTGTAGCTGACGGACATCAAATCAGCTAAACATTAATACGTTAATACATAAACACAGAAAACTAAACCATTAATCAGATTAAGTGGTACATATGAAACTTGGCAGGAGCAGCGACTGCTCAGTAAAGTTTGCGCCTTGTTCTTGTACTTGCTCTAACTCGTCGTGCTTTCGCGCCTAATTAATATTTTGCCTAATAATTGACTTGCGTCCGGTTTTGTGGATGCAGAGACATCTTTGCGAGCCATTGGCAGGTGGTTTGAGTTTATATGCTTTTAGTGCCTCCCGTGTTGTTCGTTCTTTATAAATTTCGCTTTGACAAACTGTTTGTAAATCAAAGAATGGATATCTTTATCATCAATAAAGAAGAAGAAAAGTTGCATCACCCTGTGTTTAAAATACATGCATTTGTGCATTCTTATCCGTCGTGTGTTTTGATTTCTACGCAAAACAGAGCCTTGTTATATATTGGATTAAGAAACATTACGCTATTTACGGCTAGCTCATGATCGTTTGTTAATTTTTGACACTTTTTCTAAATGGCCTTTGCTCTTTTCTACGTTTTATATTTGCAAAATAGAACAGATTAAATCCAGTGAATATCTATCGCGTTTGTTCTTTGATTATAGTCGCGTTACGCTGCGGCCCAGATAAGCCCTACGATCCAGTAGTGCACAGCGACCTGTCTTCAGAACGGTTCCAACCGATTCAATCCAGTGCGAACCGGATCACCACTGGCCTTGCTGCAAACAAGCAAGCTCTGTTGTCCTTCAACGACAAGCAGCGACCAAAGTCTGATGACGAGGACGGGGAGGGGGAGGCTGGTGTGATTCGTGGCGGATCAGTGGGAGGGACTTTGACTGGATGGGGCGCTCACTGTGGAGATTGTCTGTCAGAGTGTCAGCAGCAGCAGCAGCATCACCTTCAGGTGAAAAATACTTTGTGAAAATATAAAGATACATCATATACACTGTGAACGAGAAAAAATCAGATTAGATGGATGACTAGTTGCAGCGATCTATCTATATTTCCATTGTTAGCATAAATCTATATCTAACCATTTTTTTCGCACTATAAGATCGATACCCGAGCATAATTTTATATACTGGAGCTCAGTTTATTGGATATTGTTTCATGCTAGGATAATTAAATTTGTTAGATTATTTCTTTTTTGTGTACACACTATCACTTGTGAATTTATGATAAAATAAAGATGTCTGTTTCAGTTACGAGGTTTGGAGCCACAGGACCAGTTGGATACTGAGGCGCTGTCAACAGATGGAGCCAGTCTCCAATCGCACGACGACACGAGTCCCGGTCAGTTTTCACTATACCGAATGTCTGACTGAACTTACCCCTATCTTTTGTCGTCCATTCTGCTATTGTCCATGTTTTTGCATGAGTTTGACGTGCACTGAGCCTTGGTGAGGATTGCAGGAACTAGTTGTGACGGCCAGATGCCATTCCTGACGCCAAGCAAATAAATAATTACCTGGCGTGGTGCTTAGCCACTAGCGATGCGTGTGTGCGCCACTTTATTGATGGCGGAGTTCTTACTGTTCGATTAAAATTTAAACGTGCAATTTAAAACCGGGCTTTAGCGTAGTAGTCCAAGCTTGTTGTATTTGTGCTTTTGTGTACTGTATTTTTTTTGTCTGTATGTTTTTTTCTTCTTTTATTCTCCAGACTGTGAGGAGCAGTTTACTGCCAGCGGTCCCTGTTCTGTCAGCTCTCTCTGCTGCAACGGGTCGTCTAATCGCTCGGTGGGACAGGATCGCAGGCCGGGGTCGTCGTCAAGGCAACCAGTGGCCGACCGACGCCAGCTCATGCCGTCGCGCCGACGCCCCCGGTGTCAGCAAGACGTCGCCGTGTCGAGCAGCCGACATTCGGCGTCGGATTCTACGACGTCATCGGCGAGTGGGATCCCGGTGATCGGGTTACCGGTGAATGGGACGTCGGTGATCGGGATGCTGGTGACCGAAATGCCGGTGAACCGGATGTCACCGGTGAACGTGATCTCACCGGTGAACGTGACAACGGTGAACGGGCCGTGGCAGGATCGCCGCCCAAAAGTGCCCAGACGTGACGTTGTTGGTTGGGACCTTGCCAGTCGAGACTTGCCGCTCGCCGCGGCTAATCGCCCGGCGCACCGGCAGGCTGCCGGGCGGCATGGCTACCACCTTCCGGTGCGGCTGGAGGAGCCAGTTGAACAAGAGCCGGCTGGAGGGCAGGACAGCAGCACGGCTGATCGACAGAGTGTTGTCTAGCAGTGAACCAGTCTACAGGGTTTATGTAATATTTGTTGCAGTAGTGGATTTGTAGTCAGTTTCAGCGTCCACAGACGTCATCCAGTTTGATACTGGACATCCCGTCATCCCTAATAAACGTTGTCTATTATCCATTTATTATCAATTTATTTTCAATTTATTAGCTATTTATTTTCCATTTATTATCTATTTATTATCCATTTATTATCTATTTATTATCCATTTATTAACCTATTGCTGTTTTAGTTTAAAATGGTTAGATGCAGGGCTTGATCTGCCAGTCGCCATAATCTCCAAAAACGATTTTTTTTAGCAATTGCCAATTTTTTTTCCATTTGGTGAAATCCATTGGCAAATACTTTATTCATCCTTCGTTCTTTAAAGTTCAATTACTAGCTCTATGGTGATGAAAAGAAATAATGGTGAAGAGCAATAAATTTCATGTATTCCAGTGCTTGTTCCAAGGGAATAAATATGTAACAAATTTAGCAAAAAAAGTATAGCCCAGCGAATAAAAATGTCTTTTGGCAAATTTTTCTCTAATTTTTTCAAGACCCAGACCAGACCCTGCTTCGATGTGATTGAACGACATTGTAAGTGATTCAAAACTTCTGCACAAATTCCTTATAATAGCCAAAATACCAGTTGTGGAATAGAGGTGACTGGTACTTTGAACAGTAGATGTGGCAATCTCGATGTGGCATTTTCAAAAATTCCACAATATTCTACAAAATCCTACAATCCAATCCATCTAGACGTCTGTGAAGCTCAGGCATCGTCCAATAACTGTTCAAAATGATCCGAATGCAGCGTCGGTTGAATTTTTCAGTATTTTTTCTTACCTAAGGGCAAGAAAAAATCTTGTCATGAAGCAAAGGATTTTTGATTTCTGAGCATTTTGTTTCTTTTTTTTTTTTTTCTTTTTAACATTTTTGGAACATTTTTTTCATTTTCGTTGCATTCAAGTATGGGAACATCGTGTTTTCATTTGTCAGTATGTCTGTATTTGATGTTGCATTGCAAGATTAAATCAGAGTCTATGGTTTTACTAAAGCCATGCATCGGAGCGGCCACTTCAGGTGTTTGCATGATATTTTGTAACGCAATTGTCGTTTAGAAATTACGAGTCTACAATTTAACTTTTATGTCAGCGGTAGTTAAGAACACAGGCCTGCATCGAGACAAATCTAATTGATGTCGAGATTTAGTTTAAGAGTGGATTCTATAGTCGTTCCTTTGTTGCCACCTTTACCTTTATTTTAGCTTAGGAGACAATTTAACAGAAGCCCATAACCGTCATTCAAAGTAGCTTTTTGTTTAGTCCATTTAAAATAATATACAACGTCATGAAAGTATCGTATTGTCATAGATTTTAAGCAAAATAATTTATGTTGTCACTGCTTTCAAATTAAGGTTATTTCTTGTGGAGATTATTTTTTCTTTTTTAAAATTTATAAATATATCGCGAGTTTTTTCGAATGGCAGTAAAAGGCTACCATTAAATTCGTTCCTTGGCAAGAACTTTGCTTAGCCGGGTGTAAAGGTACGTCTATAGAATCCACCCTTAAGACTTCTTGTAATTTACTCCGCTGTTGTGATAAATGGATTGTGTTATGTGTACAGTGTTAACGGTCATTGAATTGTGTACGGAGAACTGTCGAGCCGAATACTGCTGAGTATCTCGATATTTTCAGCTGAAGTCTTCTTCAGCGATAACACTACCCATGTTAAATTTGTCACGCTAAGATAAGGCCTTCTTTGTACTATTGTTGATGTCGATCATGCTATGTTAAGATAAGACGCTTTTTGTATAACGTTCACTCAGCAGCACAATATCTTGCCAGAAATCTGTAAATAGGAATTGTTGCCGAAGTTAAGACTTCTCGTATTGATATTATTTTATATTTGGACACATACCCCATTTGTATGGGACGCGTCAGTTAAGACATTTGTACGACTGTTTAAGTTGTTGATATTGATTTGTAATTGAAGGGCTTTGTGCATCAACCAAGCAAGCAAGTAATATCTAGTAGTATGTGATGTAAAGCGCGTGCTAAAGAAAGAGGGCACTAAACTCGTAACTCTTTTCTGTCATCACTAGAAAGAGGATTAAATATTAAACGAATGGCATAGTATGTTATGCAATGTATTGAAATTCACTCCTCCTTCTAGTGATGACATAATTTTTTAATCGGTCAACATTTGACAAGTTACAGTCACGAGTTTAATGTCTTTTTTTTGGCTTATTATACACGACAATATGGATAGTATAGTGATTTATATCTAAAACCTACTTGCAATTTTTGCAATATTTCATGTTTCATATGGATAGTATGGTGATTTATATCTAAAACCTACTTGCAATTTTTGCAATATTTCAATTTTTCATCGCAATTTCTTTTAAATTTTTTAATCGCAATTTCTTTTCTATTTTTTTTATGAAACTGCTTGCAATTCGATGCTTCATAACATACAAAATCGTAACTATCGGATGAGTAAGAAACTTGTTTTTCAGTGCATGTCCCAGATGACTATATATTAAACTTAGTCATGTGTTAGAAATCTTTGATCGCGTTTTACGCGATTTGTATTTATGGAGCTTGCATGGTAAGTGCACCAAGCCCTTCAAATATTCATCTGTTAGCTGCTTCTTGCCAGACTGCGTTGAATTCCGACTGAATACTCAAAGTGCTGCAGTCAATTATCTGCTCGAATATTAAGAGAACTTGTCATACGCTGCTATTTTTATATGTGTTGTATTGTAAACAGTGCATGGCATCAACTTGTTGTTATTTCAATAAACATAGAATAATGCTTGTTGGTTGATATTATTCGCGATGAATATCAAAATGATGTTTGATTGTTAATGCAATGATTGAGGTTTTTAAAATGAGATGCTAATGTCCCATTGTTGAATGCTTGTTGAAAATTGATTGTAGACCAATTTTTTAATCATCAATACTTACAGCTTGAGAAACGGGTCAAGTTGCTCTGCGATCGTGTGATCTGATTGAACGAAACTCACCTTGTTCTGTGAGCATGTTGTCAACACTTTGCGACACTGTTGTTCAATCGATAGTTATATGGTTTTAAATTGTCACATAACTCAATGACATCACGATTCAATCGGATCGTTTAAATTATATCTCAGATCTTATTTCAACTCTATTATTAACGGTTCTAAAGTAGATCTCAGATTATTCAATTACCCCTGCGGGCCGGGGAACAAAGAGTTGGCTCGCAGCCCAGGGCCTTCCCAGGCGAGTCATAAAAGGCGACTAAAGAAAGGGGAGCGATTCTGTGTGGGCTCCCTTGCACAGAACCAGTCTGTATTGTATAAAGTCTCTGTGCTATACACGGGCCGGTCCCTAAACTACAAAAAACAAGATCATTCAAATACCTTTCGAGTAAACAACTGACCCCCTGCTGAACAATTGTGTATAAAAGCTGTGGTTATGCGTGCGCTGGCGCATGTATGTTTTCATAGATCTAACAACGTTCACCTTGACTCGTGTTTGATTGACATTGAATTGATCTGTCTAGATGTAATTGGTCGACTGAATGGCTAAAATCTTGAAAGTGCATTATAACAGCTATAGCTTATTCTGTTTTAATGATTGATAATTGATTGATTGATTGATAATTGATTGTTGATTGATTGATTGATTGATGATTGATTGATGATTGATTGATGATTGCTTGATGATTGCTTGATGATTGATTTATTGATTGATTGATTGATTGATAATTTTCGCCCTACTGATAATTATGCTCCATTAATCTCTCTATTGAGGCTTTCCAGCTCTTTTTAGAAAGTGCAAAAAAATCGGTGTGATTGACCCATGTGGCTGTAGACCGACTTGTTCGCATAATAATTTAGCAAAAGTTACAATGGTAGTATTTTCCCTTTGTGTATGTATTCTAGTGATAAGTTTAACTGCAATCCACCGCATTGCCTCTGTGCTAATATAAGGTAAAGTTAGTGTAATGGACCTCTAATGTCGATCTACTCAAGATCTTGTGCAAATGAAGAATAATGCGGGCAGGGGAGGGGGGGTCGTTGACAAATAAATGTGAGGCGTTTTTGAAATTTAAAAAAATAACTGTCGATTTATTCGATTTATAATTATAAATCGAATAAATCTACAGTTATTTCTTTTAATTGTCTATAAAATTTTAAAGGTGCATTTTGAAATCAAGTTTCCTATCATTTCTTAATCGGTCAGAAAGCGGAGGGAGCATTCTTTCCAAATGTTTTTAGAGGCAAAAAAAATTTTATTACATTATTACACACCTAATGGACTATTTATTTGCCTGATGCTGAACTTGGTTTGTATTCCTGATGCGGCATTTGCAACTTAATGGGGGCGCGTCGAAGTGAAATTCTCAATTGAATGAGGTTAGTGCACTGCTAACCTCGTCTCCTGTTGGAATTGCTACTGTCGCAGGTGTTCGCTGCTTTTTACTCAGCTCTGCCTGTTCTTGCCAACTGCTACAGCTTAACGTCCAAGCCAGACGTCTGTTTTGAAAAAAGCAAAAGAATCTTGCTTTTTAAATATTTGCGTATTGAAACTCTCGTATTTCATGCAAGGGTATTTCAAATGCAAGCTATGCTTCACGGTGCTTTGCAGAGCTTTGTAACCCCTGTACATCGGGGAACAAAGAATTGGCTTGCAGCCCAGAACTCCCGAAGCAAGTCATAAAAGGCGTCTTTGTGCTGCAAACCGTCCTTAAACTATGCGTACCATTCATATTATGAGCACGTCTTTTAACAACCTGAAAAATCAACCAACGTCTCTAAACTACTAAAAATAATTGGCGCACCGACAAGAGAACCGGTCAAGTAACGTTTGAAAAGCGAGTTAGTTCTGATCTTGCTTTTGATTTCCACGCGTTTGCTTATTTAAATACTTGGGTTTGAAACAGCCTACAAGCATTTCAAAGACAAGTATGTTCGAAGCAAGATTTTTTCTTTTTTAGCAGCATCTTGTGGCTGGAGGGTAACGTACATTTTTTGTCTGCCCCCGGCATTGCTCGTAGGCTATTGCTTTATGGACGCTCGTCTCCGCATCACTGTGGCTACAAAAATACTGCTACGCGTTTTTATACTTCACACGTGTGCGTTATGGATTATTATTTGTGCGCTGGGTTTATGAGTTTGTCTTAATTATACCGAGCTATGTGCGCGCATATGTTTCTGCGAATGTATGTGATTGGTGAAGCGTTGTGGCCGAGTGGTCTAAGTCGCGGACTTCGGATTGCGAGTGTAGCAGAGTCGGTCCGAATCCCGGCCGCCAGGCAAAAGATTTCGAGTCACTTCGTGCGCCCTTGGCAAAGGTGCTTAATTTCGTCAGCCCTGCAAATAGTCAACCAATTGGGTGGAGTGCGGTAGAGAAGTTTAAGTTTAAGTTATAGACAATGAAAAAAGTAAGTCTGGTAGATACTTTTTAAATTATGGGCAATGTTTTTATTTTGACGTAGATTTTTTCATTGACATTAAATATAATGGACTGCATATTAATTTCAGAATCGCAAGATCAATGAGGGCGATGTTGCATATGCAAATAAATTGGAAGTAGCATGTGATTGGGTAGACTGAGGTCGTGACCCTGTCAATCAACCAAGTTAACCTAGTAACCTACTTGGGGCCAATGGGCCTGTATTCAAATTGCACATGACCTTGGTCCCCCAGTCCCAGCCTTGACCCACTGGCCTCAATAAATGAGTAGCCTTGACACTGTAGCTCCACCTCGGGGACCATCGTTTCAGAGCTGTCAGTAACACCCAATGGATTTTATATACCCAGTGTTTTTTAAAATGAATATTTAAAGCTTCCTCAACGCCTGAATTTTACATGATTTTGTGACCGCATATCTACAATGGAAAATGCGGGTGAAATATTTAAATTTATTCGAATTTTAGGCAATATGTCAGTTTTTATATATGAAACTTTATTTCATCAAAACGGTAGCGCAAACACGCCCAATAGAATTCCAAATAGAATACAGACGACCGACGTGCAGCAAAAACAGGCTGTGCATGAAGGATACGGCAATCAAAGCCTTGGAAATTTAATCGAAACCGTTACTATCATACTGGCAATATTAGCTAAACAAAACAATTCAGTACTAAATATTGTTTTGGAAGTGGCTCCACAAAACCATCTTATAATCTACTAAATTCAATGCGGGGGGCAATTTATATTTAACTATTAAATCTTGAAGCTCAGCTTCTCAAAGTTTGATGGCTACAATCATTGTTTTTTTGCTCATTTGTGTCGCCGATTGTTTTACTGCACATGCAATGCAGATTTATAAATACCCCAAACAATGTTCTCTCTAAGCTGCGCGCGTGAGCGGCCGCGCACAGATCCCAGAGACGCCGTGCACAAAAATTTTGGCCGTCCACTAATAAATTGTAGGCCCCTCTCATAGAAGAGATAAAGCAAACGGTAATTTTCATAATCATCACCATTCAAAATGTTTTTTGATGTTTCAAAATATTATTGCAATAGAATGCTCAAACTTCAGTTTTTCTTTAATATACAAAAATAATTCATTCTTTTCATATAATAGCACTCGAATCGCGAAAAAAGATAAGAAAGTGCAGAAATAAGTCGCTCAAGACGAAAGAAGTGCACATGCAACTTTTTTCGGCTCGCTCCCAAATTTTTGACTTAGAGGGAAGATTTATCCCAAAGACTCCAATGTTAGCGGTATGACATTAAACTAGTTACATGACGGATTGAAGCCAGGCTATACTACCTTGCAGTGACGGTCCCCAATTGAAACTTCCGGCAGCCGCCTATCTTTTACCGTGACTAGCTATCGTTCATAATTAGTTAAGTCGATGTCTTTAAGTATTTGTTTTACATAGTTACAACTGCACCAGTAAGGTTCTATATGATATATTTGTTAAATGATATTTGATTTGAATAAAGAATAATTCAGAATGTCTACTGTATATTTCTAAATTTTAGATATTCAGGAACAATTTTGCAGCAAGTTCAACTGTAGGGTTTTTCCATCTAGTGTTAAATTTTAATCCGAGATTTATTCTGCAAAAACCAATCACATGGCGCTAAATTAACCATAGATCAGGCTTTCAGCGCGCTCATTGGGTGCGATGACGTCATGACCGCGGATTAAATTTTAACACTTGATGGAAAAACTCTGCCTTGGAGTAAGCAGGATTTCCACTTATGTGTTTAACAGCCTCGCTGAAGGGCCTGTAACGCATGGTTTCATAGTTGCGGCGCGGGGACTTGAACCCCGGTCTTCTGGACTCGAAGTCCGACGCCTTAACCACCACACCACAGCGCCTCGCTACACTGATGGTTCTTAATTTTTGGTGGTCGCCATTTTTAACCATGGGGTCAAGTTCATTGTTGCAATCCGCTGCCCAAGCGTACAGCGGTTGTTGAGTTTAGTTATCGAGACTAGATTCTGAGCGAGAGAGGGGGGGAGGTGGTGGGGGGTGGTTGCAGAGGTTGTCGCAGACATGCGTATTTGATTTTATTTAGCATCCAAAATATGCAGCACTATAAAAGCGCAATGCGCGTTAGACACCAAAAGGGCTAAAAAGCACAGGTCCATAAGGGACACTAATATAGCGCCCAAAAAGTTAACAGAAAAGACATGAGTGTGAGACATGCTTGCATTTTTGACGCTTCCGGGAAGACCTTCCGTGCATTCAGTTGTTTCCTTATTTCAGTAGCCTATCAGTAGGCTTATCTATTTTAGATTTTCATGGTTGCCAGAAATGGCAACGGATAATTTTTGATGGTTGCCATTTCTGATTCATGGTTGCCACTCATGGCACTTTGCAAACACTGTTCTCAGCACTGATTACACCGCAGCTGGGCAATAACGCAGTCCTTAATCGATCTTGTAAACGTGTGTTCGCTGCACACTCATCATTAATGAACGAGCAGCGGATGATCGATTACTTGTTGCCAGGCACCGGGTGGTAGCTAGGGGGTGGAGGGGGCAGCACAGGCAATGATTGAATGCTGGGCGTCAGGTGGGCAGCGGGGGAGGGGGTGGGGCGCGGGGAAGCAAGAACCGAGCCCCCATTCAGGATGGGGTCCGGGTTGCTACATTTTTATATTTTAAATAAGGGACCACAAAAATTTAGCAGTATTTAATTTTTACGCAAAATATTTAGATATTTAAAAATGAAACTCACGCACTATTGGTAACTATATAAACGATTATTCATGTACAGATTTATGAATTAAAGTTAATTTAAGTCTACTTACATTTGAGTTTTCTACAAATACATGATAACAATTTAGTCATATAAGGGACAATTGGTGTTCCTTAAGGGACACGGGACAAATGACCTGAAATCAAGGACGTCCCTTAAATTAATGAACATCTCGCAACCCTAGATGGCGAAGATTTCCGGCGCATATGGGACGATGCATCACTGTGGCGACCTTCCTCTCTGAGTTTTCTAGCAGAAACTCGCGACCGGGGGTCGGGAGAGTGGTAGTGACGAGATTTTTCCCCTCCCGCATGGAATTCAGATCGGGGCGGTGGGGGTGCAAGAAAGATATGTTCTTGCGCTCCAAGGGGAGTTGCACCCATTTTAGTGCCCCCCACTTTCCCCCATACCGTTAACTTTTTTAAACACGCAATTTCTCGGTTGTCAAACTTATTACCAGTATGATCAGGCTCCAATAACGTTAACGTTTACTTGTAAGCATCATCGTGGTCTGATGGGGCTCGTCCACAATTAATCTCCACGCATTTTGTTTGACTTTTAACGAGTGAAAGCGGTTGCAAGATCATTAGACTGTGCTTATCTCAGCGTGTCCAATTTACATACAAAAATGGCAACCGTCGAGAATAACCCCGAGGCAAGACAAACAGGTTTGAAAAACAGTTCAGTCTAAAAACCAAGGCGTGGCGCACTGCAGTGCAGTGCAGTGCAGTGCAGTGCAGAAAATACGTAATTACGCATTATCCACTATTTGACTAAGACAAATTCACAATGACGTTAATTATAATAAATAAATAACATCTTTATTCCAGATCTCGGTATTAATTTGGCTCATAAATGCATTTTCGCTTCATCTAATC